>CM053028.1:73073769-73153313 GCA_028564925.1 Lithobates sylvaticus
CTGATCACCAGGTAATAAAATGATGTTACGGGGGGCTCAGAAAAACAAAAACTGCTGTGGTAAAATAGAAGTATGACCAAAGCTTTTTTGGCCATACTTCTCTTGTGGGCTACAGGAGTACACCTACTTTTTCTCCTGTGACCAAGAGTCAGCTTATAGCGGGATGTTCCTCACTATTAGTAGAGCCATACCAGGTTCAGGAAGTATCCCGACAATATTTTTGGGATCCACCCTGCTGCCTAATTGACAGCTGGCTCCACCTTTCAGCACATGACTGAGAGCGAAAGCCAGCTGTACCAACGTTCCCTCCCGGGCTGGTGCTGCAGTGTGCGCTGGAGGAGCAGAGTGGAGAGCGGTGACCGACAGTCACCACTCTCCACTTGGAGCAGGCTGAGAGCTAAGTGATCAGCGGTCATGTGATCGCTCAGTTATCAATATTAGAGTCAGCATGGGACAGATGCAGCAACACACAGATCTATGATCCATTCTAGCTTGGTCAGTTTGCGTCTTCTGTCCATCAGACTTACAGGACAGCACTAAGCAGGCTGAGTCAGAATGATATCCATACCGTGTCCACATTCTGAAAGTCGATCCTCTGATCTTCCTCCTCCTCCTCCTCTTCTTCCTCTGTGCTGTACTCTTCTATCACCTCTCCACTGGCAAAATGGATTATCCTTCTGGGAAGTCTCTTCTTTTCCATGTCTGCTAGCTCAACTTCCTTCTGTCAGATAAATGCACACTGACAATGACATTGGAGGCCAATATATTTCAATATTATAGGTCACCAGATTCCTTTATCTAAAGCTCCTTTAGAGCTACCATTAATTATGTAGTGCATAGTGTATGGCCAGCTCAGGGGGTTACCATACAAATCACAATCTGATTGTACAATCACATAGCGATCTGTGACCAATCTACAAATGAGTACTTGCAAACAATCGATTAATCACTGAATATCAAACGCGTCAACACACATGGTATTCTTCTGGACTGTGAGATAGATTATACTACAATATTTTCAGTCTATCAGTCATAGATCTTATGATGGACATATATTCTATTTTTCATTCAATGCAGCTAAACTGAAAACATTTAATTCAAATTATAAACCAAATGAGCATTATTTGATCACTTAGCTATCGACAGATTTTACCAAGTCTATTGGCTGTGGCAGACATTTCCTGATTGCTTCTGGACAGGCAAAAAAATATCTGTATGCAGGTAAAGAACCAATCAAAACACAGATATATGATCGATTGTACACATTTCTTATAGCTCGCATTTTCAGTCAATCACAAAGTGCAGAACAATGCATCGGGGGTTATTTACTAAAGGCAAATCCACTTTGCAATGAAAGTGCACTGGGAAGTGAAGTTGCTGTAGATCCGAGGGGGATATGCAAGGAAATAAAAAAACAGCCTTTTAGCTTGCACATGATTAGATGATAAAATCAGCAGAGCTTCCCCTCAATCACAAAGTGCAGAACAATACAGTGTGTGCTTTGATGAACCGCTTGTTTTGTGATTGCTGGCACCTAAATCGATCACCAATTGCTACATGTATGGCTGACTTACAGCTTTACCAAAACGATGTAATATGAGGATGGAAGGAAACAATCCATCCAATTTGAATCTAGGCCCTAATTCAGCTAAACACCACACAATGTTTTGAACCAATCCAGCTCTTCCTTCAGAATCGAGAGCATTGATAGCAAACTTACTAGATATAGGGGGCCTCAGCTATTGCCCCTGACATCCCTGGGGGGCCGCACATAATAGTCACTATAGGTAGTGCTACAGAGGATTGTCAGAGACTGCCGACACACTGCTGGCAATGTTCCTTTTGATTTTCTAATTGTTATTGGGATCAAATTCAAATTTTTTGACCACAGGGTTCAAAATCAAAACGATATTTCGCAGTACTTTCCAAAGACATTCGTCAACCTGTGACTGCAATGAGAATTTTCATTCAAAAATCTACTAGTGTATGGCTAGCTTTTGTAAATTTTGTTTGCAGTTCCCTTTCACTGTATAAGGCTGGATTCACACCTATGCATTTTTAGTGCTTTTTGCATTTTGCAGATTTGCACTACAGTCCATTTAACATGGTTTCCTATGTAGTGCAAATCAGCAAAATGCAAAAAGCACTAAAAATGCATAGGTGTGACTCAGGCCTTAGTATGCCTGATGCTATTGGTTGCCTTGGCTCTGTTGCACAGGAAGGTTCATATAACAGCCTCCAGCCTACAACACACCTGAAATCCATTGAAGATCTTAGGAATTAAGACCCATTGATACTGTATTTCTTGGGCAATCCTGATTCATTGAATGTATTTCCTGTTTATAGAATAGGACAATTACAGGATAAGGAAAATAGTAATGGCCAAATTTGACATTATGAAGATATATTAGTACAGGGACTTCGTACGAACAGTCAAATAAAGTCATAGAAAGATATGTGGGATTTGGCCTCTCCTTTTAGCCCAGGTTCAGCTGATCTCGCACGATTTCATTCCCGCATGTCAGTCTAGACTTCGGGGGCGATTTCAGAGACATCTGTGTGGGTGTTTTTTTGCCAAAAGTAGTACAGAAACTACTTTTGGGAATCGGTGTAGCGCTGCAAATGCGACATCGCACCGATTCAGACGCTACCATTGCCGGCAATTGCAGCCGATTTGGCATGCGATATGACATGTCAAATCGCATGACAAATCGCATCAATGTGAACCAATGTTATTCTCCCATCACATCGGAGCAATCTGACATGTCAAATTGCATGCCAAATCGCAGTCTGTTGCTGGCAAAGGCACTGTCCCAATCGGTGAGACGCAGACTTTGCGGGATCGCACCAATTTCCAAAAGTAGTTCCTGCACTATTTTTGGTGACTTTGGGTGCAATTTAAATAGACATCTATGCATGAGAACCCGCACAGATATTTTATAAATCGCCCCGCACTCGCACTGAAATGCAGCTTTTAAAATGTGTGAGTTCAGCTGAACTCGTACGATTTCAAACCCCCCCTTCAATTTTAAATGAGGGCTGAAAGCTGATCTCCAGGTAAGATTTTAAAGCAGAGTCCCTTCCACCCAAAAGTGTCTCTACCCCCCCCCCCCCCCAGGGCCTTTTGGCGAGGGGGGGGGAGTAGGAGTAGGTATCTGCTCCCACTTCAATGTATGGGCGCCGCTGCGGCCCCTCTTCCTTCTCCCGCTGCCTTCTGGCAGACACACACAGGTCCTATAAGACAACGGGACCATTCAGAAAGCGCAGCACGAATTGCGCATGTGCAGTAGGAAACAAGCAGTGAAGCCGCAATGCTTAACTTCCTGTTTCCCTTAGTAAGGATGCCGGCACCTGCACCCGGAGCCGATGGACGGCTCAGCTTCGGGTGCCGACATTACGGGATCCTTGGACAGGTAAGTGTCCTTATATTAAAAGTCAGCAGCTACAGTATTTGTAGCTGCTTACTTTAAATGTTTTTTTCCCAGGCTGGAACTCTGCTTTAAGGCCTTGTTCTCACACGGCATACTACAGTGTACACCCGTGTGAGGGCTGTGTGTACCAGCATGGGAATGCACAGGTGTTCCATGCATCCCTGTGCAGGCAGTCCCATTGAGGTCAATTGAGATGCAGTGACTGCACGGACACAGCCGATGCTCCCAATCTGCATGTCTGTCCATATAGGTGTGTGTCCCTGATTGTAGACAGTACAAGAACGGGGACCCGAACCCACAAAGATTTGGGAGCATCGGCTGTATCCGTGCGGTCACTGTGTCCCGATTGACATCGGCCGTTGTCAGCTGGAGATGGGGAATACACTTTTGAAAACTCTCAACTTTTCAGATAACTGTCTCTGTGCAGATAAATGTACATCTAACTCCTTGCTGGGCCTACTGTCCAATGGGGTTCTTAGCTTGACTGCAAAAGAAAAGAAGCAAAGAGCAATTCATAAAAGGTAAACCTGCGACTAAAGGACGACTGTAACTCACCATTATGGCATTCCCGTCAGACATGTCTGCAGTCTAGTATTACTTTTTTCTTCCTAAAGTCAGGTGGAAAAACAAGAAAATCAAGATGTGGGAGGATAACTGGTAACAAAGTTCCTGGGGGAGGAGAGAGGACAATGTGAGGTTGACATACAATTTGTACAATATGATTATGCATACCAACAACTTAGACTGATCACGCAAAGTGTGACATGTTTGGCTGGCTTAAAGCTGAACTCCGGACACAAAAACTTTCAATTAAATATATTCCTCAAAACAAATGATATAAGTGAACAACCTTGTGTGCACCAAATCCAGATATTACCTGGTAATAGTAGTAGTGACATCATCACTGTGCTGTACATAGCCTGTTGTAGAGAGCAGAGCTGTGGGAGAGACCCAGCAGTTCCACCAACTATAGGCTGCTTGCAAAAACTACAGGAGGGGGGCGGGGACAAGACCAGTCACTCTGCACAAGGAGAGAGAGCAGCAGAGACTGGTCTTTATTACAGGAAGATCCTGCACAGAGGGAAAGTTTCACACCGGATTACTGCACAGATCTGGAAGAAATACACAAACACACCAAGAGTCAAGTAAGAATAGACGTGTCATTGACTTGATAAGTATAATTTTTATGTGAATTATTTTTTTTTTAATAAACTAGGTTTAAAAAAAAAAAAAGAACAATACATGTCTGAGGTATTTAGACAATGGGCTCTATTCACAAAGCACTATCTAATGCTTTAAGATCAGCGGTAAAATACCTCATAGTGTTTTTCTAATTTTTTTTGTAACTGATTATAAAACACTACTAAAATAGTAGTGGAAACTTGCAGCATTTTAACGCCGGTAGCTACCGCATCCTTAACAACTACAACTCATCTGCTGTCAGCAAGATTCCCCGCTGACAGCAGAATGTAAACAAAGAAAGAGCCAGAATAAATAAATTAAAAACAAAACAGCGTGGGGGTCCCACCCAATCCATACCAGGCCCTTTGGGTCTGGTATGAATTTGTAGGGGAACCCCATGCCAAAATGTAAAATAAAAAAAAAAATGGCATGGGTTCCCCACAAAATCCATACCAGACCCTTTTCCGAGCATGCAGCCCGGTAGGCCAGAAAAGAAGGGGGGAACGAATGCCCACCCTTAACCATACCAGGCCACATGTCGGTAACAAGGGGGGGTGCTTTGAGGGGTACTACCCCCCTCAAGGCACCTTGTCCCCATATTGATGAAGACAAGGGTCTCTTTGCCACAACCCTGGCCCAGCGGTTGTGGGGATGCAGGGGTGACTTATCAGTATCTGTAAGCCCCTTTACCAAGGGGGCCCCCAGATTCCAACCCCCCCCATGCGAATAAGTATGGGGTATATATTACCCCTACTCATTTACCAAAAAAATTTAAATAAAAATAAAGAGACAAATCCTTTAATGCCAAATGTTATTGAATGGACACCACTTGTTGCCAGTCCCTGCCTGGAAACCGCCCTTCTGACACATTTCAAACTTACAGGTTTAGTCATAGAGATGAAGGTGGTCCGGGGAAAAGATATTTAAATACCAACTTTAACCACTTACAGTATCTATGAGCCCTGGTTCACACTGGAGCATTTGACATGCGATTTGATATGTCAAATCGCATGTCAAATCGGCGGCAATTGCCATCAATAGCACTTTCCAAATCAGTGCGACGCCGCATTTGCACCGATTTCAAAAAGTAGTTTCTGTACTACTTTTTGCATTTTCGGGCTGCGATTTACATTGACATCTGTGCAGAAACCTGTCTCTGAAATCGCGGCCGAAATCGGGACTGATATGCGGGAGTGAAATTGTGCGAGTTCAGCTGAACTTGTACGGCTTCATTCCCACAGCTCAGTGTGAACCTGGGCTGAAGGTACATTAATAAAAGGCATGGGATTAAAGACAACTCACGGATGCTGCTGCATCCATGAGCTAGGCACCAGCTTTAACAGCCAACAAAGGGCTTTCAGATAAATTGATCCAGGTGGCTCTAGAGCTTTTAATGGGGCTCTCAAAGTGCCCCCCCCCCCTTCCCTGTTGGCAGGTTCACACTATATTCGGAGCAAATTCACAGAGAATTCAGCACAGCATCTAAATCGCAACCCGTCCATGCGAACTGTTTGCAGAGTATACGTTAACGAGACCCCGCAATTGATTTTCAAAACGCAGCGTGATTTGCAAAATCAGATCGCATGAGTGCGATTTTAGCCATACAAATCCATGGCTCAAATCGCACCCCTGCATGTATTTTGCACAGTATGAACCCAGGTTCAGTGTATATGCAGTTTGATAACCAGCTGCTCAAATATTGTGAGGCATTAAAAATTACAACTACCACCATTTTATTCTCCAGAATCTCTACTTTCAGAAATTTATTTTGGGGAGGTCACAGTAATTTCTAGCAAAAAAAGACAGGATTTAACATATGTGCAAAAAAAAGAAAAAGTTGCCCCAGTAGGCAAGTGGTTAATCAACACACATGACTTTTCTTAAGGGGATAAATACCAAATATATGTATGACTGTAAGTACATAATTATTCTTGCTTTAAGGCTATGGATTCCATGTAGGCAACATTAATTGTTCTCCATATTTATGTGGTGCGTACATGGAATCCATAGCCTTAGAGCAAGAATAATTATGTACTTACATTCATACATATATTTGCTATGTGTCCCTTTAGGATAAAGTCATGTTTGTTGATTGAAGGCTGTTTTTAAAGGCATTATAAAAATTCCTACCTAAACCTTGTGTTTTTCACCTGCTTAACATGTGCATTTGTAATGTAGTTTCATGGTGTTATTTGTTGCCCTGTACACACACACATTATAGTAGAGTAAATCTTTATATTTTGGTGTCAGAAGTTTCTGTTCGTGTTCAAACATGAGGCGTTTGGCATTTCACTGCACAAATTAATGCTTGACCCCTGTCTGTAGTCTAAGAACTGACACTTCCTGTGAAGAAACTTCATATCCCACAATTCCTGGGCAGGGCCTTCTTATCGCATGGGTGCCCCTGGGCCAGTTGTGTATTTTATTTTTATGCTTCCCTAGGCAAGACTAAAAACGGTCCCCATCTAAATCTGTCCCACCCCAGCCACTTTAAACTTGTGCACGCCCGTGCAAGGGCGACAAACAATGTAAATTTTACTATCCATAGGTGCCGCTTTAAAAGCCTTTACAGATTTACAGAGGAGGGCTAGTGCTAGAATTACTGCCCAGGATCTGACGTTCACAGTGATACCTCACATGTGTGAGATAACCGATGTTTGCATGCGTCCAGGACCGGCACGCGCGTTCGCCTTTGCGTGTGAGCATGGGAGGATGGGGGCACTTTAGTTTTATTATTAATTTAGTTATTTTTTTCACACTGTTGCTTTAATTTTTTATTTTATCACTTGTATTGCTGTCACAAGGAATGTAAACATCCTTGTGGCAGCAATAGGCAGTGAAAGGTCCTCTTTATGCCGAGATCTGGGGTCTTTAAAACCCCAGATCCCTCCTCTGCACTTTAAAGCATTAAAAAACACCAAGATCAGTGATTTTGAAAGCTTTAGATTTTTCAAAACTGGCGCCGATGGTTCCCAAGTAAACCGAAAGTGATGTCATGTTATTGCTTCCGGTCTACTGTTAGAAAACAGCCAAGCAAAGCTGATCCCGGCTTTGCTTGGCTGTCCGGCCAGCCGGCGGCTCGGGTCTCCTGGTGGGATGGAAGAGCCACGGTTGTGGGGAAGTTGCAGCACGGACCCTTTTATTTGAATGGGTTGCGTTCTGTGAGCAGTGATGCTTGCCAAATGCAACTGAGGGTATAATTCTTGCCGCAGTCACAAAGCAAAGCATCATGGCTGCAGCATGTATACACCCCCTGCCACTGCCTTGTCATCTAAGGGTCCTTTCACACCAGCTGCTGCGTTACAACATGCTGTGCGGTATGCTGTGAATTACTTACCTTAAAGCGAAGCCCCCGCATCGGTCCTCGTACCCCGATCCGGCCGGCAACATCGTTCCCAGAGTTACTTCCAGGTATCGCGGGCTTCGGCACTGTAATTGGCCGGAGCCGCAATGACGTCACTCCCGTGGCATGGACACAGGACCTGCTGGTAACGGCACACTAACTGAAGCAACGCCACACTGTGCAGGTTTAGGAGATATCCGGGGTAGCTACAGGTAAGCCTTATTATAGGCTTACCTGTAGCAAAAAGGGTTTACAACCACTTTAACCCACCTAAGTGCAGAGAGTAGAAAAAAATAATGATTTTTAGGTAAGATGAGAGAAGTGATGACGGACCAGTTTGTGACATCAGCAGTAAATTATATAAGCAGCAGTCTTGTTTGCCATTCCCCAATGATATATTAGCAGTAAATATAATATATACAAAAGCAGAAGTCTTGTGTGATCCCCAATATTATATATCAGCAGTAAATATAATATAATATATATATAATATAATATTTGTATTATAATAAAAGACTGCTGCTTTTGTGGATATCCGCTTCGGGACCGCCCCACGCACATATACTGCAGCAGGGCGACCCTTCAGCACGGAATCACGCACCTGTATGTCTTTTTTGGGGTCTGGGGTGCACATGCGCGCTGCTGGTGTTCCCGCTCCTGGTGCAAGTAACTGATCTTGTCTAGAGTGCAAAATAGTCTAGCACCGGCCCTGTTTGTCATGCGGTGGGACTAAACTGGAATAGCCGCCCAACACACGTCATATGAATGTACAACTCCAATTCCAAAGAAGTTAGGACGTTCTGTAAAATCTACATGAAAACAGAATGCAATGATTTGTGAATCTCAAAAACTCATATTTTAAGTACAACTGAAATATCTAATAAATATATGTTTCAGTTTATTAACTATTTACAATTACATTCTTCACAGTAGGTGCATAAATTAAGGCAGGCTGGTGGATGCCCCAGTGCATTACTTTGCTGAGGGGCTTGTGATACTATTAACCACTTTATGACCGCCCTATTGTAGCTTTACTGCACTGTTTGTCTGCCACAATATCGCAGTCCCGCCATAAGTCGCTGATCGCTGCCATTACCAGTAAAAAAAAATTAATAAATAAAAATTCCATAAAAATATCCTATAGTTTGCAGACCAAACTTTTGCGCAAACCAATCAATATACGCTTATTGGGATTTATTTTACCCAAAAAATGTAGCAGAATACATATTGGCCTAAATTTATGAAGAAATTCGATTTTTTTCATGGATATGTTTTTTTTTTTTTTCAAAATTGTCTGTCTTTTTTTGTTTATAGAGGAAAAAAAATGCAAAGGTGATCAAATACCACCAAAAGAAAGCTCAATTTGTAGGGGGAAAAAAAAGACAAATTTGGTACAGTGTCGCACTTGTGTCGTGCAATTGTCAGTAAGGCCCCTTTCACAGAGGCGCTTTGCAGGCGCTAAAGTTCTAAAAATAGCGCCTGCAAAGCGCCTTCAAACAGCCGCTGCTGTGTCTCCAGTGTGAAAGCCCGAGGGCTTTCACACTGGAGCGGTGCGCTTGCAGGACGCTGAAAAATGTCCTGCAAGCCGCATCTTTGGAGCGCTGTAGGAGCGGTGTATTTACCGCTCCTAAAGCGCCCCTTCCCATTGAAAACACTGCAGCGTCGCTTTGCGGGCGGTTTTAACCCTTTTTCGGTCTCTCGCGGGGGGTAAGACTGCCCCGCTAGCGGCCAAAAAGCGGTAAAGCTAAATTTAGCGCCGCTTTACCACCAGTGCGCCCAGCGCCTAAGTGTGCAAGTAGCCTTAAAGTAACGCAGTGCCATATCGCAAAAAATGGGATAAACCTTCCAGGGCTGAAGTGGTTAGGATGGCCCTGTACCTGGGTCTTGCTGTCTAGTGCTCTTCAGGTGAGAGCTAAATAATAATTGGATCTGAGACAGACACGAGCAGGCAAAGCAATCAACAGTGAAAAATAGAAGAACCTTGTTCTATGGAATAACTAAGTGAGCTAGTTCTAAGAAATTATAAATATATATGAGCTGCCCCCCTCAAAGTGCAATAGTGCTAGCTTTGTCTGGTTTGGGGTGTATAATAATAGGGGTCGCTGTGAACTTAATAGATTGTACAAAATGTTGTGCATATACAGATAAAGTGCATGGTGCTTAGTTAAATAGTAATTAGTGATTAATTAATAATTCAAAACCTTTGTGAAACAAAAAAATAAATAATAATTCAGTGCAGAAATAACAGTGATTTTAAATATTTAATCAAAACCAAAAATTTCATCAAAAAAACAAAAGTCCATCAATCTTTTTGTTATGCAACTTCAATCTTTACAACTTCACCAATGGCAAACTTCATGAGAAAACACCCGGTGGTGGTGAGAGAAATTCCTACTCATCAGACCACCATGACCTCTTTAACTAAAAATAAGGTCAGATGGGGCTTTTTTAAATGTGGATCTGTGATCTTTCTGGTATATCAGAGACGTTGTGAAGATGAAACTTACGTCGAGGCGCACCCCAGTCACATTTCTTCTGGCCACTTCCAGTTTCTGTCGGGATGGCTATTCCTTCCATCTAACTGGTGACAGATACCTTCAGTGCCGAGGAAATGCACCTACCAATGTAAGTGCCCATTTGGCTAATTGTTTTTTTTTTTTTTTTTTAATTAAACTGTTTCATACTATGGTCCTGTATTTTTCATTTTTTCTAATTGTTACTGCGGTCGAGTATTAGCAAGATTCCAGACACATCTCCTCTGATATACCAGCAAGATCATAGATCCACATTTCGAAAAGCCCCATCTGACCTTCTTTTTAGTTAAAGAGGTCATAGTGGTCTGGTGAGTAGGAATTTCACTCACATCCACCGGGTGTTTTCTCATGAAGTTTGCCATTGGTGATGGTGTAAAGATTAAAGTTGCATCACAAAAGATTTATGGGCTTTTGTTTTTTGATGAAATATTGGTTTTGATGAAAAAACATTTAAAATCACTGTTATTTCAGCACTAAATTATTAATTAATCATGAATTACTGCTTAGTTAAGCACCATGCACTTTATCTGTATATGCACAAAATTTTATATAATCTATTAAGTTCACAGCGCTCCCTATTATTATACACCCCAAAGCAATTAACAGAGATCTCACCATGCAGTCTTTCATCACATTAGCACTCCACATTTGTGTTGTAACACAAAAGAAAAGACAAGGCATGTATTGGACTCTTCGTGACCGAGAACAAAAAGTTGTTTATTACTTTGGTAAATAGGGACAACCTAGGTGAATGAATACATGACATGGAGGGATCAATCAGCTATATTGCTAGAAACTCCAGCCACAACATAAGATACCTTAGTTAAAGACAAAAAAAATGTTAAAAATGTTTAAAGTGCCTTTAAATATCTCTCCCCAGAACAACTTCATCTCTAAGACTAAGCTTTTCAGGGTGAAATGTGTCAGTAAGGGGCAGTTTACAAACAGGAACTGGCAGTAAGTAGTGTCCTTTCAATAAAGTTTGAAGGAAGGAGGTGATGTCATTGGTGGATGACTTTTCTGTTTCCTGCACAGCGCCTACACATAGTGAGGATGAGTTGGCACAGCCAGCACCCAGTGTATCCACAGCAGAGGGAAACATTGGCTTTTGGAGCAGTGGGTGTTTTTTTTTAATTATTTTTTAAACGCAATGTGACTGCACCTTAACTTGTGTTGTATTAAAGTTTAACTAAAGGCAAAATATTTTTTTTTGTTTTGGATAGACTGGAGAGGGATTAGAACACCTGTCAGTATTTATTGTTGTCTGTGCCAACCCGCCCCCCCCCCCCCCCGGGAGATTGACCCTCTATGAAAGTTAAAGAAAATCCCACATTTTGGGTTGTCCCCAGAAAAGTAATAGCAGGGAAATCTACCAAAGGGGACACTAGTTCCGGTGACCTGGAGATCCCCAAGTAATTCCCTTAATTTGCAAGGACTTCCTGTTTGGCTATGTGACAGGGAGTGAAGGAAAATATCCCCAATGGGACACAGCTGGTGAAAAAAATCTGACAAAAAAGTTTTGCCTATAGTTCTACTTTAAGGCAACCCATTTAAAATGAATGTGCTGCCTAGGCACCCTAATGTACTAAAAGGCGTACCTGACTCGTGTTTTTTTATTGCTGTCCCTGCTGGGGAAATCCACCCTCTCTACTTGTCCTAGTGAAGTGACCATTGTCCCAGAGACAGTAAGTGAGGAGAAATCCAAAAATGTTGACTTGCAATTAGAACAAGTTCTGGTGACAACTAGGGATGAGCCGAACACCCCCGGGTTCGGTTCGCACCAGAACCTTCGAACCGACCGAAAGTTCGCGCGAATTTTCGAACCCTATACGTTATAATGGACGCGAACGTTCGAAATCAAAAGTGCTAATTACAACGGCCAATATGCATGTTAATGTCATAAAACAGGTTTGGGGACCCGGGTCCTGCCCCAGGGGACATATATCAATGCAAAAAGAACTTTTAAAAACTAACGTTTTTTCGGGAGCAGTCATTTTAATGATGCATAAAGTGAAAAAAAAAAAGTGAAATTTTCCTTTAAATATGGTACCTGGGGGGTGTCTAAAGTATGCCTGTGAAGTAGCATGTGTTTCCCGTGTTTAGAACTGTCCTTGCACAAAATGACATTTTTAAAGTAAAAAAAGAAGCCATTTAAAACCACTTGCGGCTTTAGGTTTGTTCTTAAGTAGAATCTGAACAGGTACATTATGAAGTGTAGCTCCATCCCAAAAAAATCTATTTTTAAGCTTTTTGGAGAACATAGGGAGGGGTTATCACCCCTGTAACATTTGCTGTCTTTACACATCTGTTCAGAACATGTCACCTCACTTTCCGTCCCAATGACAAATGTTTTTGGAAAAGTGGGGTTTTAATTGAAACAAGGATTGGTGATAAAGTATCAGTAGAGAGGAGATACCTTTTTCCCAAATTAAATCTAACAGGATAGAATTTCCCTTCCTAGGGGTAGATTTCCTCTCACTTCCTGTTTTCTCTTTCCATTTGCAAGTAGGAGTCGTTTGTAAGTTGGATGTTTGAAAGTAGGGGCCTGGCGTATATACTCTGCAGAAATTTGCCCTATTAGATGTTGGTGTAGCCACAAGACTGGTGGGCACAGGAATGGGCCCTGCTATGAGTTAATAGATCAAGATTTGTAATTGCATGCACCTGTTGAACAGGGCAGAAAAATTGGGGGTGGTGGTGGTGGTGGACGGTGTTGCCACAAGACTGTAAGCTCTCACAGTTACTCTTGGTGGGCGCAGGAATGGGCCCTGCTGTGAGTTATTAGATCAAGATTTGTAATTGCAAGCACCTGATGAACAGGGCAGAAAAATTGGGCCTTTGGCGGTGGTGGTGGACGGTGTTGCCACAAGACTGTAGGCCCTCACAGTTACTCTTGGTGGGCGCAGGAATGGGCCCTGTTGTGAGTTATTAGATCAAGATTTGTAATTGCAAGCACCTGATGAACAGGGCAGAAAAATTGGGCCTTTGGCGGTGGTGGTGGACGGTGTTGCCACAAGACTGCAGGCCCTCATAGTTACTCTTGGTGGGCGCAGGAATGGGCCCTGCTGTGAACTATTAGATCAAGATTTGTAATTACCCGCCCCTGTTAAACAGGGGCTGAAAAATTGTGCCTTAGGCACTGGTGCTGGTGCCACAACACTGCAACCCCTCACAGAGACTGTACTTGGAGCACAGCAGTCACACGTGTTGCGAAGCATTTTTTTAAAAAATTGTAAGTACCCGCCCCTGTTAAACAGGGGCTGAAAAATTGTGCCTTAGGCACTGGTGCTGGTGCCACAACACTGCAACCCGGCCCTCACAGATACTGTACTTGGAGCACAGCAGTCACACGTGTTGCGAAGCATTTTTTTAAAAAATTGTAAGTACCCGCCCCTGTTAAACAGGGGCTGAAAAATTGTGCCTTAGGCACTGGTGCTGGTGCCACAACACTGCAACCCCTCACAGAGACTGTACTTGGAGCACAGCAGTCACACGTGTTGCGAAGCATTTTTTTAAAAAATTGGAAGTACACGCCCCTGTTAAACAGGGGCTGAAAAATTGTGCCTTAGGCACTGGTGCTGGTGCCACAACACTGCAACCCCTCACAGAGACTGTACTTGGAGCACAGCAGTCACACGTGTTGCGAAGCATTTTTTTAAAAAATTGGAAGTACACGCCCCTGTTAAACAGGGGCTGAAAAATTGTGCCTTAGGCACTGGTGCTGGTGCCACAACACTGCAACCCCTCACAGAGACTGTACTTGGAGCACAGCAGTCACACGTGTTGCGAAGCATTTTTTTAAAAAATTGGAAGTACACGCCCCTGTTAAACAGGGGCTGAAAAATTGTGCCTTAGGTACTGGTGTGGTGGCATGGATCATTGAGGAGGAGGAAGAGGATAGTCAGTGAACATAAGAGGACAGTCACTCAGCATCAGCATAGGCAGTCTTGAAGGGATGTGACATTAAAAATTATTCGGTTATATCCGCCTCAGGTGCCTGGTAGCTGGTGGTGATCCAAGACTGATTCATTTTGATGAATGTCAGTCGATCAACCGAGGCAGTGGACAGGCGCACCCTATGATCAGTCACAAATCCTCCAGCAGCACTGAATGTGCGTTCGGAAAGAACGCTGGAGGCAGGACAGGCAGTAGCTCAATTGCATACTGTGCAAGCTCTGGCCAGTGATCCATCCTCAGGACCCAGTAAGCCAGAGGATTTTCGGTGGGAAAGGTGTCCAAGTCTGACCTTGCCCCAAGGTATTCCTGCACCATGTATATCAGACGCTGGCGATGGTTGCTGGAACCGATCATACCTTGGGGCTGCGGACTAAAAAATTGTCTGAACGCATCGGTCAGACGTCCACCTTCCCCACCGCTCCTTCTGCCACTGACCGAAGCCTCAGCAACTCGTCGCCCAGGACCAGGAGTTTGTAGCCTCCCAGTTTCTGGGAACGCGTTGCACAGACCTTTCTGCAAGGCCTCCCTGAGATGTCTCATCCTCTGCTCCCTCTGCGACGGCAAGATAAGGTCCGCAACCTTACCCTTGTACCGCGGATCAAGGAGAGTGGCCAGCCAGTAATGGTCCCTCTCCTTGATCCGAAGAACACGAGGATCCTTCCGCAGGCTTTGCAGGATCAGGGAGGCCATGCAGCGTAGGTTAGCTGAGGCATTCGGTCCGGAGTCTTCTGGGTCACTGAGGATGACATGATCGCCAGCCACCTCCTCCCAGCCACGTACAAGTCCACTGGTTTGTTGGGACTGTACATCATCCCTAAAAGACTGCTGCTGCTGATGCTGAGTGCCAGGCTCCACCTCCATGCTCACACAATCCTCCTCCTCCTCCTCCTCCTCCTCCTCATCCTCTTCCTGTGTGATGGGTGGGACAGAAGGAACACTGTCCGGATAAAGGGGGCCTTGAGAGGCAAGGAAGTCCTCCTCTTCCTGCCTCTGTTCTGCCTCAAGTGCCCTGTCCATTATCCCACGCAGCGTATGCTCCAACAGGTGGACAAGAGGGACAGTGTCACTGATGCATGCACTGTCACTGCTCACCATCCTCGTGGCCTCCTCAAATGGTGAGAGGACAGTGCATGCATCCCTGATCATGCTCCACTGACGTGGGGAAAAAAAACCAAGGTCCCCTGACCCTGTCCTGGTGCCGTAGTCGCAAAGGTACTCATTGATGGCCCTCTGCTGCGTGTGCAGTCGCTGCAGCATGGCCAACGTTGAGTTCCACCTGGTGGGCATGTCACATATTAGGCGGTTCTTGGGCAGGTTCAGCTCCTTTTGCAGCTCAGTCAGCCGAGCACTGGCATTATAAGATCGGCGGAAATGCACACAGACTTTCCTGGCCTGCCTCAGGACATCCTGTAAGCCTGGGAACCTGCCCAAGAACCGCTGCACCACCAGGTTGAGGACGTGAGCCATGCAGGGCACATGGGTGAGCTGCCCCTGTCGCAGGGCGGAGAGGAGGTTGGTGCCATTGTCAGAAACGACCATTCCTGGCTTAAGCTGACGTGGCGTCAACCACCTCTCGGCCTGCCCCTGCAGAGCTGCCAGAACCTCTGGCCCAGTGTGGCTCCTGTCCCCCAAACACACCAGCGCAAGCACGGCATGGCATCTTTTTGCCTGCGTACTTGCGTAGCCCCTTGTACGCCTACGGAGCACCGCTGGTTCCAAGGACAGAGCACTGGAGGAAGAAGAAGAGGAGGGGGTGGAGGAGAGAGGTGTGTCACAACCAGTAGCAGTAGTCGCGTTTTGGAGGCGTGGTGGCGGAACAACCTCCAACACTACTGCACCTTGTCCTGCATCCCTCCCAGCTGCCAATAGAGTGACCCAATGGGCCGTGAAAGAAAGGTACCGTCCCTGTCCATGCCTGCTGGACCATGAGTCAGCGGTAATATGCACCTTACCGCTGACCGCCCTGTCCAGCGAGGCATGGACATTGCCCTCCACATGCCGGTAGAGAGACGGAATCGCCTTCCGCGAGAAAAAGTGGCGTTTGGGAACCTGCCACTGAGGAACCGCACATTGAACAAACTCATGGAAGGGGGCCGAGTCTACCAACTGAAAAGGCAGCAGTTGAAGTGCTAGCAATTTAGCAAGGCTAGCATTCAACCGCTGGGCATGTGGATGGCTGGGAGTGTACTTCTTTCGACGGTCCAGCAGCTGGGGCAGGGAAATTTGCCTGCTGCAATCGGACGTCGGTGTACTGCAAGTACTTGGTTGTGACACACCTAATTCTACACCTTCAGTCCTCTCAGAGCAGCTTTCAGAGAGGACTGAAGGTGTAGTGGGGATGGAGATCCCAGCTGAGGAGGAGCAAGGAGAGGTACGCTTAGTTCTTTGGTGTGGGTCTTTTATGTGTGCCTGCCAACGAGCTGCATGGCAGGTCGCCATATGTCTGGTCATGCTTGTCGTGCCCAAGCGGCTGATGTTTTGGCCACGCGAGATACGCTTGAGACAAATATTGCAAATAGCAGTGGTGCGATCTGCTGCACTCGTCTCAAAAAAGGCCCACACCAAAGAACTTTTCTGATAACGTGCAGAGGCAGCGCCCTGCACAGGCGGAGCTCTGCGGTGTTGTACAGTTGCTGTGCTGGCCTCTACCTGGCCTCCAGGGGGCATCCTGCCTCGTTGGACATGTGACGCCGCATCCTCCTCCTCCTCGTCCTCCTCCTCATCCTCTCTCCCTTGAGGCACCCACGTGGAGTCAGTGACCTCATCATCCCCTCCCTCTTCACCACTAGAGCAAACCTGGCAGTAAGCTGCAGCTGGTGGAACAGTACTGCCAGATTCCTCAAGCTGGGTATCGTCATCCGAGCCTTCGAATCGTTGGGCATCCTCCTGGAGCATGTACCCAACACTGTGCTCAAAGAGTTCGGGGGACTCCTCAGGAGGACATGGTGGGTCTAGGGAAGGGGTGGCTGATGATGCTCTGTCAGTACCCTGAGCCTGGGTGAGAGAGGATGAGGAGGATAAGGAGGGCTTGGTCATCCATTCTACCAAGCCTTCAGCATGATGCGGCTCCACATGTCCAGCTGCCGAAAACAAAGACGCACGTGTCCCATGGCCACGTGCTGATGACGATGCACGACCACGTCCACGTCCACGGCCACGTCCACTAGAAACAGAGCCTGCCTGCCCTGTGTTCTTGGCTCTGCACGCTCTGCCTCCCCTTGGCGGTCTTCCAGCCATTGTAGTCGGTAGTCCTGTGGGTGCTGCTGAGAAGAATATATAGGAGCTCTGTGTGATGCCACTAACACACTAGAAGTCCTATGGGTGCTTCTGCAAAGAAAATAGAGGAGCTCTGTGTGATGCCACTAACACACTAGAAGTCCTGTGGGTGCTGCTGAGAAGAAAATATAGGAGCTCTGTGTGATGCCACTAACACACTAGAAGTCCTATGGGTGCTTCTGCAAAGAAAATAGAGGAGCTCTGTGTGATGCCACTAACACACTAGAAGTCCTGTGGGTGCTTCTGCAAAGAAAATAGAGGAGCTCTGTGTGATGCCACTAACACACTAGAAGTCCTATGGGTGCTTCTGCAAAGAAAATAGAGGAGCTCTGTGTGATGCCACTAACACACTAGAAGTCCTGTGGGTGCTGCTGAGAAGAAAATATAGGAGCTCTGTGTGATGCCACTAACACACTAGAAGTCCTATGGGTGCTTCTGCAAAGAAAATAGAGGAGCTCTGTGTGATGCCACTAACACACTAGAAGTCCTGTGGGTGCTGCTGAGAAGAAAATATAGGAGCTCTGTGTAATGCCACTAACACACTAGAAGTCCTATGGGTGCTTCTGCAAAGAAAATAGAGGAGCTCTGTGTGATGCCACTAACACACTAGAAGTCCTATGGGTGCTTCTGCAAAGAAAATAGAGGAGCTCTGTGTGATGCCACTAACACACTAGAAGTCCTGTGGGTGCTTCTGCAAAGAAAATAGAGGAGCTCTGTGTGATGCCACTAACACACTAGAAGTCCTATGGGTGCTTCTGCAAAGAAAATAGAGGAGCTCTGTGTGATGCCACTAACACACTAGAAGTCCTGTGGGTGCTTCTGCAAAGAAAATAGAGGAGCTCTGTGTGATGCCACTAACACACTAGAAGTCCTATGGGTGCTTCTGCAAAGAAAATAGAGGAGCTCTGTGTGATGCCACTAACACACTAGAAGTCCTGTGGGTGCTTCTGCAAAGAAAATAGAGGAGCTCTGTGTGATGCCACTAACACACTAGAAGTCCTGTGGGTGCTTCTGCAAAGAAAATAGAGGAGCTCTGTGTGATGCCACTAACACACTAGAAGTCCTGTGGGTGCTTCTGAGAAGAAAATATAGGAGCTCTGTGTGATGCCACTAACACACTAGAAGTCCTATGGGTGCTTCTGCAAAGAAAATAGAGGAGCTCTGTGTGATGGGACTAACACACTTCAAGTCCTATAGGTGCTTCTGTGAAGAAAATAAAGCTCTGTGTGATGGGACTAACACACTTCAAGTGCTATAGGTGCTTCTGGGAACAAAATATAGCTCTGTGTGTGTGATGGGACTAACACACTTCAAGTCCTATAGGTGCTTCTGGGAACAAAATATAGCTCTGTGTGTGTGATGGGACTAACACACTTCAAGTCCTATAGGTGCTTCTGGGAACAAAATATAGCTCTGTGTGTGTGATGGGACTAACACACTTCAAGTCCTATAGGTGCTTCTGGGAACAAAATATAGCTCTGTGTGTGTGATGGGACTAACACACTTCAAGTCCTATAGGTGCTTCTGGGAACAAAATATAGCTCTGTGTGTGTGATGGGACTAACACACTTCAAGTCCTATAGGTGCTTCTGGGAACAAAATATAGCTCTGTGTGTGTGATGGGACTAACACACTTCAAGTCCTATAGGTGCTTCTGGGAACAAAATATAGCTCTGTGTGTGTGATGGGACTAACACACTTCAAGTCCTATAGGTGCTTCTGGGAACAAAATATAGCTCTGTGTGTGTGATGGGACTAACACACTTCAAGTCCTATAGGTGCTTCTGGGAACAAAATATAGCTCTGTGTGTGTGATGGGACTAACACACTTCAAGTCCTATAGGTGCTTCTGGGAAGAAAATATAGCTCTGTGTGTGTGATGGGACTAACACACTTCAAGTCCTATAGGTGCTTCTGAGAACAAAATATAGCTCTGTGTGTGTGATGGGACTAACACACTTCAAGTCCTATAGGTGCTTCTGGGAAGAAAATATAGCTCTGTGTGTGTGATGGGACTAACACACTTCAAGTCCTATAGGTGCTTCTGGAACAAAATATAGCTCTGTGTGTGTGATGGGACTAACACACTTCAAGTCCTATAGGTGCTTCTGGGAACAAAATATAGCTCTGTGTCTGTGATGGGACTAACACACTTCAAGTGCTATAGGTGCTTCTGAGAACAAAATATAGCTCTGTGTGTGTGATGGGACTAACACACTTCAAGTCCTATAGGTGCTTCTGGGAACAAAATATAGCTCTGTGTGTGTGATGGGACTAACACACTTCAAGTCCTATAGGTGCTTCTGGGAACAAAATATAGCTCTGTGTGTGTGATGGGACTAACACACTTCAAGTCCTATAGGTGCTTCTGGGAACAAAATATAGCTCTGTGTGTGTGATGGGACTAACACACTTCAAGTCCTATAGGTGCCTCTGGGAACAAAATATAGCTCTGTGTGTGTGATGGGACTAACACACTTCAAGTCCTATAGGTGCTTCTGGGAACAAAATATAGCTCTGTGTGTGTGATGGGACTAACAGACTTCAAGTCCTATAGGTGCTTCTGGGAAGAAAATATAGCTCTGTGTGTGTGATGGGACTAACACACTTCAAGTCCTATAGGTGCTTCTGGGAAGAAAATATAGCTCTGTGTGTGTGATGGGACTAACACACTTCAAGTCCTATAGGTGCTTCTGGGAACAAAATATAGCTCTGTGTGTGTGATGGGACTAACACACTTCAAGTCCTATAGGTGCTTCTGGGAACAAAATATAGCTCTGTGTCTGTGATGGGACTAACACACTTCAAGTGCTATAGGTGCTTCTGAGAACAAAATATAGCTCTGTGTGTGTGATGGGACTAACACACTTCAAGTCCTATAGGTGCTTCTGGGAAGAAAATATAGCTCTGTGTCTGTGATGGGACTAACACACTTCAAGTCCTATAGGTGCTTCTGGGAAGAAAATATAGCTCTGTGTGTGTGATGGGACTAACACACTTCAAGTCCTATAGGTGCTTCTGGGAACAAAATATAGCTCTGTGTGTGTGATGGGACTAACACACTTCAAGTCCTATAGGTGCTTCTGGGAAGAAAATATAGCTCTGTGTCTGTGATGGGACTAACACACTTCAAGTGCTATAGGTGCTTCTGGGAACAAAATATAGCTCTGTGTGTGTGATGGGACTAACACACTTCAAGTCCTATAGGTGCTTCTGGGAAGAAAATATAGCTCTGTGTGTGTGATGGGACTAACACACTTCAAGTCCTATAGGTGCTTCTGGGAAGAAAATATAGCTCTGTGTGTGTGATGGGACTAACACACTTCAAGTCCTATAGGTGCTTCTGGGAACAAAATATAGCTCTGTGTGTGTGATGGGACTAACACACTTCAAGTCCTATAGGTGCTTCTGGGAACAAAATATAGCTCTGTGTCTGTGATGGGACTAACACACTTCAAGTGCTATAGGTGCTTCTGGGAACAAAATATAGCTCTGTGTGTGTGATGGGACTAACACACTTCAAGTCCTATAGGTGCTTCTGGGAAGAAAATATAGCTCTGTGTGTGTGATGGGACTAACACACTTCAAGTCCTATAGGTGCTTCTGGGAACAAAATATAGCTCTGTGTGTGTGATGGGACTAACACACTTCAAGTCCTATAGGTGCTTCTGGGAACAAAAATATAGCTCTGTGTGTGTGATGGGACTAACACACTTCAAGTCCTATAGGTGCTTCTGGGAACAAAATATAGCTCTGTGTGTGTGATGGGACTAACACACTTCAAGTCCTATAGGTGCTTCTGGGAACAAAATATAGGAGCTCTGCCTGCCTGCCACGAACACACTACAAGTCCTATAGGTGCTTCTGGTAACAAAATATAGGAGCTCTGCCTGCCTGCCACGAACACACTACAAGTCCTATAGGTGCTTCTGGGAACAAAATATAGGAGCTCTGCCTGCCTGCCACGAACACACTACAAGTCCTATAGGTGCTTCTGGGAACAAAATATAGGAGCTCTGCCTGCCTGCCACGAACACACTACAAGTCCTATAGGTGCTTCTGGGAACAAAATATAGGAGCTCTGCCTGCCTGCCACGAACACACTACAAGTCCTATAGGTGCTTCTGGTAACAAAATATAGGAGCTCTGCCTGCCTGCCACGAACACACTACAAGTCCTATAGGTGCTTCTGGTAACAAAATATAGGAGCTCTGCCTGCCTGCCACGAACACACTACAAGCCCCTCTTTCTCAATCAATCTTTGTAACTGAATCTATCTAACTCAATCTCTGTAAGTAAATCTCTCTAACTATCTAAATGCAGCAGAGTGTCACAGAATCAGCCTGCTCAATCTGCGCCGGAACAGCATGTGACCGGCGCAGACGGCGTGGCGGCCTTTTATAGGGGGGGGGGTGTACTACAGCCCCTGAGCTGTAATTGGCTACAGGCGTCCTGCCTGTAGCCAATTATGGCTCTTCGAGTTTCCGGGGCTGTGATTGGCCAAGCATGCGGGGTCACAGTGCATGCTTGGCCAATCATCAGCCAGCAATGCACTGCGCCGGCCGCGCCGGCCGCAATGCATTGTGGGGCCGCTCGCATCACACGAACGTGATGCGAGCGGCCAAAATAGTTCTGGGCTCGCCGAGCGAGCGAACGCCCGGTGCTCGATGCGAACGTGGGTTCGCATCGAGCACCGGGCCCATCCCTAAGATGGTGTATAAGTATGTTAGCAGTGTTGTCCTCTCCTGACGGTGCTCAGTGCAGTATTATCCTGGGCTGGACTCTTGTTTAGTTTTAGGGCAGATCTACATTTCCTGTACATACTCCTTATTAGAACCTAGTCCTGGCACACGGGAGAAAGGGAGTTACATGTAAACTGTTTGCAGAGCTTAAATAATGTGATTAGAGAGATAGTGTCAGAGCTGGACTGGGCTTAAAGGGAAACGTATTCATTTTTTAAGTATGACACTATGTTTTATTATTTTAAAAGCCTTCCTTTAAAGTATAGCATATATATATATATATACAGGTGATACTCAAAAAATTTGAATATCATGCAAAAGTTAATTTTTAACACTAATGAAACTTAAAAGGTGAAACTAATATATGAGATAGACTCATTACATGCAAAGCACGAAAGTTCAAGCCGTGATTTGTCATAATTGTAATGATTATGGCTTACAGCT
This sequence comes from Lithobates sylvaticus, assembly GCA_028564925.1. Classification (NCBI taxonomy): domain Eukaryota; kingdom Metazoa; phylum Chordata; class Amphibia; order Anura; family Ranidae; genus Lithobates; species Lithobates sylvaticus. Next base: position 73,096,679 of record CM053028.1, read on the forward strand.
CATGAAAACCCCAAATCCACAATCTCAGAAAATTTGAATATTGTGAAAAGGTGCAATATTCTAGGCTCAAAGTGTCCCACTCTAATCAGTTAATTAAGCCATAACACCTGCAAAAGGTTCCTGAGCCTTTAAATGGTCTCTCAGTCCGGTTCAGTCTGGTTCAGTAGGAATCACAATCGTGGGAAAGACTGCTGACCTGACAGTTGTGCAGAAAATCATCATTGACACCCCCCATAAGGAGGGAAAGCCTCAAAGGGTAATTGCAAAAGAAGTTGGATGTTCCATTTGTAGTACTGGAAATGAACGAGAGGGCCAGAGCAATAGGATTGGAGATGGTCCCTGAGTTGGTTCCCACCCGGGACCTGCGCAGAGCAGGGAAGAGAGTGCCCATCCAATTGAAGAATGTGACTGACCAACCAATAACGTTGGGGGCTCGGATGCTAGTGGGGCAGGTGAGCGATGCCACTCCTGTACTTCCAGAGGAAGTGAAGAGAGAGGAGAATAGCCAGAGCCTACAGAAAGAGCTGCATCCACTACCTACAGCCCTGTACCCACATACAAATCTTCAGTGGCTAAAACCAAAAAGAAGCAGACGTTTTTCCCAACCCTTACCATCATGCCAGTATCCAATCCTGCCTCCACACCAGCTGATCTGCTCCAGCCTGAAGTTCTGGTGCCCATATCCCAGCCTGTGGAGCCGGTGCCCATTACCCAGCCTGTGGAGCTGGTGCCCGTTGCCCAGCCTGCTGATACAGTGCTCGCTGCCCGGCCTGATGTGTCTGCTGCCCAGCCAGATGACCCGGAGCCTGCTACCCAGCCAAATCACCCGGAGCCTGCTACCTAGCCAGATGACTGTCAAGTCTCTGGTGTGAGGCCGGGTTACTGAGAGAGCGTCCCTTGTGGCTGAGTGCAGCGCTTCCCTGGAAAAGATACAGGGAACGCGGTGCCCAAAGGTGCACAGGTTGCCAGAGATGCTGCAGGCTGGCTGATTGGCTGTAGATAGCTGGAGCATGTTGAGTAGCAATATGGCAGCCGTGCAGATAGAAGTCTTGAGCCGGAAGCAGCAGGGTAAACCGGGAGCAGGGTCCGCAGCCAGGCCAGGGGTCAGGTACCAGAAGACAGTCCGAGCGGAGTACAGGAACAAGCCGGGTCGTACACAGGAGACAGAGGATCGAAAAATAGTCAACAAGCCGGGGTCAGAGCGAGGAGATAAACAGGATCACATACTTCCTGCAATCCGATTTCCAAGGTAGGCCACCAGAAAGATCGTTGAACAAGAGGTTTTCCGTACACCCGAAGTGGCCGCGGCAAAGTGGTGGTCATGTAATGTCTGCAAGACCAGGATTCTGGTTTGGTTTGCGACAAAGATCTTGTTCTGGTACCAGAGATACCCCCCCTGATTTCTTAAAGAGGAAGTCTCTGGTTCCTGACATTGAAGGGAAGCTTTTTCACGAGAAGACCCTCAGATTCCAGGTTGAATCAAAAGAAAATTCTATGGAGAACAAGATTGTGCTGGGTGTTAGTATTCTTCCCGGAGTGTCCGGGAACATGCGGGATAAAGCATCAGCCTTTCCGTATCTTGGAGCCATGAGGGCGGTTAGGTTACGTGGAAATTGGAATCGTGGAGAAGAACAGAGCCCAGCGAGCCTGACGGGGTCTCAGGCGTTTGGCAGTGCGGAGGGTACTCAAGATTTCGGTGAAATGAATATCATTATAGGGTGCGTGGCCCCCTCATGAAGAGATCTCCATCTCTTCTAAGGCGTCTTAAAGGCCAGAAGTTCACGATCACCTACATCGTAATTTCTCGTTGGCTGGCTCATCTTTCGGAGCGAGAAAGGCCCAACCGGGAGGAAGCAGAGACTTGGTGTCCACTGGCGCTGTGAAAGTACTGCTCCCAGTGGCTACCTCCCGAGGAATTGACCTCCAAAAAGGTAGGGCAGGGGATCAGGATTGTAGAAGAATGGTGGCAGAGGTAAACCAGGAACTTCGGTTCGTTTCTCAAAAGCAGATTGGGCTTCGGAGGACCATAGGCAGCCGAACATGTAGGCGGGTTACTTGGTTATATGGGAGAAATGATAGAGGAAAAGTTCTTTATAAATCGTCAAATAGAAATTCGCAAAGCCTAGTCGGATGGAGTTGGCCAATCCAGTTGCGCACTTTCTGTGGCTCCATAGCTTACCCCCGCCGTAGAGAGGATCAGCCCTAGGAATTGTCACAGGTCAGGTCAAGCAGAGGTCAAGCAAGGGGTCTTCAGAGTATACAGGCACAGGAACGCAGGAAGCTGTTGATAATCTAGCAAACTACAAGTGTAACTGATCGGTTTAAATAGGCTGGGGGGTGTGCCTACAATCGTGCGCTCATGTGCGCGCGCATGTGCATCGGCGCGCACAGACTGCTGTGACCTGGCTGTCGTGCTGCTCTGCGTGCGTACGCGCACAGAAACACGTCTGGCGCCACCATGGCGGTTACTGGCAGAGTTGCCCACAACACGGCAATTTCCCTGACAATGACACGGAGCCTGCTACCCAGCCAGATGACCCGGAGCCTGCTACCCAGCCTGATGTGCCCGCTGCCCAGCTTGATGTGCCTCTGCCCGCTGCCCAGCTTGATGTGCCTCTGCCCGCTGCCCAGCTTGATGTGCCTCTGCCCATTGCCCAGCTTGATGTGCCTCTGCCCGCTGCCCAGCTTGATGTGCCTCTGCCCGCTGCCCAGCTTGTGCCACTGCCCAGCTTGATGTGCCTGTGCCTGTTGCCCAGCTTGATGTGCCTGTGCCTGCTGCCCAGCTAGAAGTGCCTCTGCCTGCTGCCCAGCTAGAAGTGCCTCTGCCTGCTGTGCAGCTTGATGTGCATCTGCTTGCTGCCCAGCCTGACGACCCGAAGCCTGCTACCCAGCCAGATGACCCAGAGTCCACTGCCCAGCCTGATGTGCCTCTGTCCGCTGCCCAGCCTGATGTGCCTCTGTCCGCTGCCCAGCCTGATGTGCCTGTGCCAGTTGCCCAGCTTGATGTACCTGTGCCCGTTGCCCAGCTTGATGTGCCTGTGGCCGTTGCCCAGCTTGATGTGCCTGTGGCGGTTGCCCAGCTTGATGTGCCTGTGCCCGTTGCCCAGCTTGATGTGACTGTGCCCCTTGCCCAGCTTGATGTGCCTTCTGCCCATCTAGAAGTGCCTCTGCCTGCTGCCCATCTAGAAGTGCCTATGCCTGCTGCTTGATCTGCCTCTGCTTGCTTCCCAGCCTGATGACTCGGGGTCTGCTGCCCAGCCTGATGACCCGGAGCCCTTTGCCGAGCCTAATGACCCGGTGCCCTTTGCCCAGCCTGATGACATGGTGCCTGCTAAACCTGTTCTTGATGCCCAAGCTTGCCGCTAATGTTTCCCTGACTGATGCCCATCTTGCCGCTGTTTCAATCCTGCTTGTCGCCCAGCCTGAATTTAATGCCCCTCCGATGGGTTCTTGCCTGTTGCCCTGCTAATTTTTTCTGGATCCAAACTTTCTGACCCAGGTGGTACCCCACCACCAGGGTCAGAATTTAAAGGGAGCGTGTCCTCGTTTCAGACTCTAGTGGCACATCCCCCAGTGAACTAAAGGACTCTGGCCTTGGAAGTGCGAAGAAGTCTGCAGACTCAGTAGGGAAACTTTTTAGGGTGTTTCTGCACCCACTTGGACTGTGGAACCTAGGGCTGAATGGAGCGTCCGGAGGCCACTCTTTAAGGAGGGGGAACTGTCAGGAACAATGTCATTACTGGTTTCACCTGCTGGTGGTACTGTTACGCTCAGCACCAAAGGGTGTAATTTTGGTGGCCACTAGCGGGTGTCTCCCTGCCTGGACTACAGACCAGCTATCAGGCACACCTGTTATGGGTCTGCTGGTCTATATAAACCAACCCTAAACGTCATGCCATGGGTCGTGTGCCATATCCCCTTTTTTCTCCCCCCCTTTTTTGGTTCCCTCCTGAGTCCTATGCCTGGGTGTCTATCTCATGAGATACATGAGTGAGACTTTGGGACATTGTCCATGCCCAGGCTTTTTGATAGATTCCATCCTCCCTTGTGTCCTTCGTTTGATCCAGTGTGTCTTGCCCTTTCCACCCACTCGTGGGATGATCGGCCGTGGGGAGTTGTTTGGGCAACCGAGCAGTTCCCCGGGATCTGGTCTATCACACGAGTGGATGTTCTACATCTGATAGAGCCTCTCTCTTTTTTTTTTCCCCCTGGGCAGCATTGGGTACATTCTATGTACCTGGGCGGCTGTCTTCCCGGCCACCGTGGGTCGGGCGCATGCGCGTCCGGTCATTCAGGGAAATGTGGGAGGTATCTAGGCCCGGCTCCAGTGCGTATGGCGCAGTTACGCCGGCTCTTTGGTTCCCATGGCGCCGGACGTCTGTCTAGCGCATGCGCACTGGAGCCTTGCACTGCATCGTGGTCCTGGTAGTTTACCCGGGACATGATGCAGCCTATAGGCGGGACGTATCCGATGACGCTGTGCGCCGCTTGCACGCACCGTCATCGGTTGACGCCCCTAGGGGCGGGACGGTTCCTGGAACACCATTTATAAGGACGCCTGAGACGGCACTCGGCGTCATTCCCCTCCACAGCTTGGAGCTGTAGGAGCTGTTCTCCACCAGCCATTTTAGTCTCTGTTGGAGGATCCTTTCCTGGGAAACTTGTTTGGAAACAAACTTTTGGGGTGAGTTTAGGTACCTTGGTTGGGCGGATCTTGGTTATTCTGCCTAAAAATAGGCAGTTTACTCTTTACTCTCTCCCCTCTTTTGTTTTCCCAGTTTTGACATATTCAGTGGCTTTTAATACCCCTTGTTGAGTTATTCAATAACCTGTACTTGCCGTCTTGTGGGGAGTTTGTTGAAATAATATGTTCCCCTCCTGTTGGTGGACATCCATCCAGATCCTTGAGGAATGAAAGGGAAGCAATATCACTTAAGATATATTTCTGTACTATAATGTAAGTGTGTTTGTAAACATTACTTTCTTTATATAAAATCCATTTTGTGGTCAACTCCATTTGTATATTTTTGTAATCGGTATGTTTTGATATTCTGTAGATGGTGTTCTATATATATTCCCTGAAGAAGATAGGCATATCACTAGCCATTTGGAAACGCGTCGGAATTTGCACCCATCTACATGTACAGCATCTTGAAACATCCGTTCTGTTTTTATCCTCCAAATATGTAACTGTATATTTTGAAAAATGATATGTCTTTTGTATTAATAAATTGAATAATTTTATATTATTTTCATTTTTCTATTATTCGTTGCCCTAAAAATCCCATCTTTAGAGGTTGGTTATTTACAGGTAGTTTTGTGGTTTGCTGTGTCTTGCACTTATTTACTTCTTTGTGGTTTGCTGTTTTGGTTTGCACATGTGTCCTTATACTAAATAAATATACTTTTTCATTTACTCGTTTGTCCCTGATTTCTTGGTGCAGCCCAGTGATCTGATCACCTGTATTGGATGTTTGTGTATAGCATCCCTGACGAACTATGTGATGCTATCATGCCAATATGGACCAAAATCTCAGAGGAACCTCTTGTAAGTATAAGAATTTGATAAAAGCTATTGCTCAATGTACTTTGTTTTTATAGCATTGTAGTTTGGAGGATGTTTGGGTGGAGCCCAAATTCAACAGAACAAGCTCAGGGGAGAGAATATATTATATATATATATATATATATATATATATATATATATATATATATATATATATATATATATATATATATATATATATATATATATAAACTTTTTATGTTCCAATTTATTCTGTTCATGCCAGCAATAAAGCTATCCTTCTTATATGTCTCCATGCAAAGTACATTATTAAAACATTTGTCAATGTTTTTCAGTTACATAATATGGCCTGTAGGTGTCAGTATTGCTTTACTAAAAAGCTGTTTAGCCATTGCCTGCTGTAGAAGGTAGGTGGGGAGGAGACATCTGCTGGCTAGAAGATGCATTTCATTCATGGGATATCAATTTTTATTTAGAGACTGAACCTGGGGAAGCTGTAAAATGTGGAACAACCATTTAAAGTCTTTCATGGCTACACAGGGAGATATCAGAATCGTAACAAAAAACATCAACTGACTTCTTCAAGATTATCCAGCAGATTCTAAAAAGCAAAATTGCTGCATTGTTGCTTCAACAGTGTCACATCTCAATCCTGGAATTTTATTAAAAGTTTGAAAGTTGATTTAAGGAGAAATTATAAAGAAATATAGAAGAAAAGCGGAGTTCCCACTGTTAACATTTTTATTTTAGGATTAATATGTTTTGATTCTAACGATTATTTAGAGCACTAACTTTTCTGTGCTCAATCTGCGCTTGATTACCGATTTCAAATAGGAATATATCTTATATTCCTCTTTGCTGGCAGTTTCCATAGTGCTTGTGGCAGCTTCCAGGCTCTTGTGCAGCTAAGTGACCAGCATGCACCGTCCGTTCTCGCGCATGCGCCGTACACTTCTGACGTTGCCATCACAACGGGTGGCGTCTTTGGAAGTGCCCACCCCTGTTGTGATGGCAAGGAAGCCCTCGGCGCTCCCCAGTTACTCCAGGTAAATGATGACAAGCATCTCCCAGGAGCACTAGCAAGCACGGGCACGGAGGGAAATTACTTCAGGCGCCAGGGAGAGGAAGAGGCAGATTACGAGGGACCCCCTAGCAACAGTGATGAAAAGGTGAGTAAACATTTTTTTTTCCAAATGTTATTATTGTTTTTAATGCAGCTGAATAATGCAAAAATAATTTTAGGAGTGGAACTCCACTTTAAAGCTGGCTATAGGTGGGTAGAAATTTTAATGAAAATTCTTAGGAAAAGAAGGTTTTAAGAAAGTTTGTTTTTGTAAACATTAGTGGGTCAAATCAACGTTCATTTTAGTGCCAGGATGGAAAATTTTACACCTCTAACAGAATGTTCATACAAATTTTTCTAAGGCTTTTCTTAAGAATTTTCATATGAAATTCTATCAATCTATGACTAGCTTTAGTTTTGCTGCCCCCTTTAAATACATGGTTACCTCTTCGCACATCCCCCCTCGCTATTGTTCTTTCTCTCTCCCGCTTCCCTTTCTCTACAGCTACCACCCTGTAATGCTTCTCCCTTTCACCCTCTCACCATTTGCAACCCCTATACCATGTTCACCACTTCTTCCTCTATCTACCCCCCCCCCCCCCCCCCCCAAAAAAAAAGAAAACATGTATTCTATACAACACCTTGGCAGGAGAGGAGGATTTTTATTTTTTTAAAGATAATATTCTTATTGAGTTTATAAAGTTGCAAAAAAAAAACCACTGTGCATTTTCTGCAGAAAAATAAAAGTGTACAAAAAACAAATAATAACATTGCTTAAATCAACTCACATGTCTCATAGTGTTATTAACTGGAACTAGGTCACACATATGATACAATATAAGCAGACGTATTATTTGTCGGAACATAGTGCATAGCAATCGTGAATATACAGTTAGGTCCATATATATTTGGACACAGGCACGATTTTAGTTTCTTCAGGTATTTACCAAAACTTATTCAAGCTATAGTTATATAATGGATATGGGCTGAAAGTGCGCGCTCTCAGGTTTAATTTGAGGGTATGTACATCCAAATCAGAGGGTTTCGGAATTACAGCTCTTAAAAGTAGCCAACCCCCCCCCCCCCCCCACCCCCTTTTTTTTTTTTTCCAAGGGTCCAAAAGTAATTGGACAATTGAATCAAAAGCTTTTTCGTGGCCAGGTGTGGGCTACTTCTTTGTTATTTCTTAATTTTTTTTGTTTTTTCTAGAAGTACGTGAATAGAGCTTGAGGTGCCCCAAGCACACCCACTTGTTTGACAATAGCAAATTAATATTCTCTATTGTCTTCCTGCTTTTCCTCCTGGCCAATCCTGGCTCAAGAAGCGTGTCCTGAGACCCGATTGGCTGACAGGAGAAGTGAACTTATTGGCCGTCGAGGAGGAGGAACAGGGAGGAGACAAAGGGGAAACTGCACCGCCATGAAGCAGAGGATCGATTGGCAAGCAGCCCTCTTAGGCTGTGATCTCCTTCTAAGGAAAAATACCCCACTGCTCTGTGTTTCAGAGTTATTATACAGGCTCCCAGCTACCATCCAGGCGACCCTCTTCAGGGATTGGCCAGGGTAGTATGAATATTTAGCTGCTGATTAAACTCTTCCTGTCCACTAATTTCCAGAGCCTTCTAAACTAATCAGGGCGAAGCAGTCAATCCTGCAACTACTGAAACACAGAACAAACCAAAACAAACTGCAGTCCCACTGGATACAGTGAGCCAGGACAAAATTTACCTAGAGCATATCTAGGAGGGTGCTACACATAAGTAAGCTTTAGCATATTTACATTTTTGTAAATCTTCCAATATACCAAGGAGGCAGGTTTTGGGCCTCGGAAGCATAGGAAGGAGGCGCATGGGCCTAGTTTATGTTGTTTGGCTGGGGTATAATGGATCTGATTAACTCATTTCCAGAGAATTACTTTGTCTTTGGATACAATTATTGAGCCCTAATAGATGTCCTCAAACTCCTGACAGCCCTCATATGTGGGTAGTAAAGGTTGGTTTTGTCATCTATCTTTGCCTTTCTGATATCAAGAGAAGGTGACACTATTGATTGCCATGTATTATGTAGAAATCAATTTAGTCCTGTCTGGTGTTATCTAATTAGTCGTTCTAGTTGTGGATGGGAGAGGCATACATTATGTGAAGCAAACAGCATCCGAGCAGCATTGCTTAGTTGTAGAGAGTTGAATACAAATTTGGATAGGACTTGAAATGACTTGAGCTTATCTGAGGTATACAGCTGATGAATGTCTTTATACCTCAGGAAAAGCAGTATTGTGCTCTAGGGACAGTGAGGAATTTGAAGAGTAGGTTTAGACCAAATGTGGTTGTTAGGAAAATCTAGTCCAGTCATTCTTAAACAAAAAAGCAAGGAAGGTGAGGAAAAAGTCAGTGCCCTGGTTGAAGGCAATGAAGCATCTAATATATAATATTGAGAAAATTCAAATGAGAGAGCAATGGTGGCCTCAGTGGCAGAGCAGACGTTATCTGATTTTGGCAGGAGCCAGTCATTTATATCAACATGCTGAGCTGCTAAATAATAGTAGTTGGGAGATGCCAGGCCTGCCATCTGTTGTGGGAGACATAGCATGCCCAGTGAGATCCTGACATTTTACAGATGCAATATATTTTTCAGAAATGTGCATTTACCAAAACAAAGAATCTTAGGGGGCAAATCATTTTCAGTATATTTGCTCTACTCATTGGATCCAAAGGCAGATCCATCCATTGTCTATTTTTACATTAAAGGTTTGTATGATAAAATGGAGGTTGTTAGAAACATAATTTTTTTCTAATTGATTAATTACTTTTTCCTAATTCACACGGAATTCTAAATACACACTAATCACCTCCACTAGCTCATGTAACTGAGAAAGAAATTTACTAGGATCCGTGAAATAGACGAAAGTATCATCCTCATACATTGAACGACATTTTTATTGACTCAACAGAGTTAATAGTAAGACCTTTGATGTTAGTAGAAGACAGGACTAGAAAATTAAATGTTTCAATGGCTAGGGCTAAAAGTATAGGGGACAGGGGACATCCCTGTCTAGTTCCCCTGTAAATAGGGAAGAGTGTAAAAATGTTGCTGTTAACTCGGAGTCTTGCTAGCAGTTTCAAATGAAGGAGTTTGAACCATTTAATTAATTTTGGTCCAACGCCTTGTCAGGGTTTCTCCCATTTTAAATGATAAAAAATGGATTCGTAAAGAAATATTTCTGGATTTCAGATGAACATAGTAAGCATGTTTACAAGTCTCAGAGCTAAAGGGACCTTGAGGGAATATTTGTCAAGACAGAGAGGTGTACCTGGACTACAAAAAAACAAGACAATGAGTTGCATTTAAAAACTATATAAATAAACTCCCTCATGCTCACCTGTTTGAAAAATATAAACACTGGGAACTTCTATCGACCTGAGGAATGGCGCAAGGCCTGGTCTGCCATCAGGGCCAGATTAAGAACATCATGGGCCTGGTGCTGAGGATTTTGGTGGGGCCTTTTATAAACAATAAATTAATAAATAAAAATGCAAACAATTTTTTGTTTTAACAAATTAAATTAAAAAGAGAGGGAGGATGAGAGAGAAAGAGAGAGAGAAAGGGGATGAAAGAGGTGTGAGGGGTAAGGGAAAGAGGATGAGAAAGGGGGGATGAGAGAAAGATGATGCACATGAGCATGTGTGGGAATGACATCAACACAGCCCGGCCAAGGCAAGTGACCGAAGGCACAGAACCCCACGTCGGATTGATCACAGCACAGCACTGGAGGGCTCAGTCTGACAATTTAAGTGTACCCTAATGTGCTAATATGCTGTGCATACTTGTACATTATGGCATAACCTACCTAAGGGCCTCTAAAAAATAGTAATGTTAGAAAAGTTTACTACCGCTTTAATATCATTGGAATCCAGGAGCCTCTCATGGGGCCCTCTACTGACCCGCATAGTTGCCAACATTTCAAAAATATTTTCAGGGACACTTTTTTACAAGTGCTATATTTAGAGTAGCTGACATCACCCATGTTACTCTATACATCACAATAGCAATTACAAAATTAAATAAGTACTAATAATGGGGCAATTTTAAAGAACTGTTTTTGTGGGTAAGAGGCATAGGGGAGGAGAATGGATGGTATAAAAGTGGGAAGTATGTGTAGGTGAGGGAGAGGAATGTGGAGGGTCTAACAGTGGGCACTATATACATGAGAGGAGTGCGGAGGGTATGGCAGAAGGCACTATGTACAGGAGAGGAGTGTGAAGAGTATGACAGTGGGCAGTATGCACAGCAGAGGAGTGTGGAGGGTATGACAGTGAGCAGTATGTACAGGAGAGGCGTGTGGAGGATACGACAGTGGGCACTATGTACAGGAGAGAAGTGTATGACAGCGGGCACTATGTACAGGAGAGGAGTGTGTAGGATATGACACCGGCCTTATGTACAGGAGAGAAGTGTGGAGAGTATGACAGTGGGCACTATGTATAGGAGAGGAGGATGAAGGAATCTGGGAAGGAAAAATGTAAAGGTTTGTGGAAGGCTGTTTAGGGACTGTGTAGTGGTTAAGCGGGCCATACATGGATTGAAATTGCACCAATTAAGCAGAGACCAGCCATAGTCGATCTATGTATGGGCTACCTGGTTTTACACAAGTCAACCTATTAACCGACTTGAGTACAACCAGCCTGTCAGGTTTTCCCCAAAACAATCAGTGCTGCCAGCTATAGTTAGCAACACTGATCATCGTATTCACTGGCAGAACACAATAACACTGCAGGAGTGATTCCCCCATTCACAGGTCAGCAGGTGAGAGGGTGTGTGGGGACAGGCTGGGGAGAGATACTAGTCAGTGGCTGGGTAGGCACTGGTTAGTATCAGATCCAGATACACACAGGTTACATATGCCACGATCGTTAGAGTGAGAACAATAATTCTAGCCTTAGACCTCCTCTGTAACTCTAAACATGTAACCTGTAAAAAAATTAAAGCATCGCTTGGTACACAAAAAATATCGTGCTAACTTTAGTGTTTTTTTTTATGAATGAAACAGTTTCTTTCCAAAAAAAACGTTTGAAAAATTGCTGCACAAATATGTAACATAAAAAGTTGCAAAGACCACCATTTTATTCCATAGGGTGTCTGCTAAAACAACATATATAATGCTTGAGGCTTCTGAGTAATTTTCTATCAAAAAAATTATGATTTTTACATGTAGGAGAGAAGTGTCAGAATTGGCCTGGGTGGCAAGGGGTTAATTATCATAAGTAATATACAAATAATTATTATAAGCACTGTGAGTTCATCCTCTCAGTCTTCGGCAGAGTGTTCCAGCTTGTATTTATACTGGCCACTCTGTATGTAGCTTCTGATCGACTGCGCAAGCAACCCCATATCTCCAGAACCATAGATGATAGCAGCCCCATATTTTAACCAGTGCTGGAGTAGGTCTTTAGCTACCTACTCCAGCACTGTGGGGTCTCTGTGACTCCTGATCGTTGAGCTACAACCCTCAAAGTCGATTTTTTTTTTTTTTTTTTTTTAGAATTTTTTTTTTTTTTTTTTGGGACAAATGGGCCTATCTTGAGAAAGGGGCCTGGAGCTGCAGCTCCAATAGCCCCTATGTTAATCCGGCCCTGTCTGCCATAGCTAAATGTTCTTTCAACACAACGACATTATAGGCAGCCTACAAGGTTCTTTTGAGTTGGTACTGGGTACCGGCCCATATTGCAGGTTTGAACCCATCATGAAGTGATAGGTGCTTCAGGGGCTGTGGACAACGCAGTGATGCACTTCATATCTGGTGGTTCTGCCCACGTCTAATGGGATTTTGGTCCAGAGACTTTGGGCTCCTGTACACCCTATTCCATGTACCTAAAGACACTAAACTTGTCCTACTGCATTGGGCCTATTCTCGTATGAGCAGCCTGCAACTTACCTATTCATTGCTGCCAAACGCATTATCGCCAAGGCCTGAAAGACACCTTCTGTATCGCTTGCAGTGGTAAAGAACAGCCTGACCACCATGATGATTAACGAAAAAATGTCCAGTATTCTACATGATTCCCATGCTAAACTTCAAAAAAGTGTGGGCTCCCCGGTGGTTCTCTACTCTCCCCACCCTGCATCCGACCAGTCTGGGGATCTTATATTGGGAGATATTACCACCCAAACCTGCAGGACCCCTTTTCTCTATCCTTCCCTTTACTTTCCAACGTCACCCTTTGGGAACCACTCCCGCCTTTCCCCCCTCAGTTGTTTTATTTCTTTTCATTTTTATTGTTCTTTCTTCCCCTTTAGTTTTCTCTCCTTTCCCCCTCCTCCTTCTCAGTGACCGGCTGGCCTGTTTGTCCCTCTTGTTTCCTCATGGTATGCCCCTAGGCCTTCAGGGTTAGGCAACTAATGTGGACCTACGGCTCCATCCGCGAGGTCGGTTAGTTGATGTTGTGATTACTAAAATGTTTATTTGCACAAGATATTACTCATGCCTATAGTTCTTGTTTCCTGTTCATTGTTGCATAACCCCTGTGTGGGTGATCAGCTGTCTTGTTATTTACACTTGCAACAATAAAAATGATCGCACCAGAAAAATATAAACAAACACAAAAAATATCAGAAAGCCGCAGCACACAAAGCTACTACCATTATAGCATAGCAATACCAAAAATGGGACGCTATAAATAGTGTTAAATACAAATTAAATTACCAACACTGCAATAATATATGCATACATGGATTATAAAAGCATATACCGTATATACTCGAGTATAAGCCGAGTTTTTCAGCACATTTTTTTGTGCTAAAAGTGCCCCCTCGGCTTATACTCGAGTCAAGCACTTTTCTGCAGCAAAAAATAAAAATTCCGACCCGACGTTGGGATGGGGTTCCTAGCACCAAGTGACCCCGAGATACGGGGCCCCAAAGTCGGTCAACTGTGTCCATTAATGTCATTTTGGGACCCTTTGGGTCCAGAGACCCCACATTTTGGCTGCAGCTAGGGGGCATTTAGTAACCCTTAACTACCAAGTTTGAAGTTTGGGGGACCTATGGCTGCAAATGGGCACAGTGAGGCATGAAAATGGGCACAGTGAGGCTGCAAATGGGCATTGTTGATCCTCTTTTCCACTTACAGTAGCTGCGCATTTCTCACCCTAGGCTTATACTCGAGTCAATACGTTTTCCCAGTTGTTTGTGGTAAAATTAGGTGCCTCAGCTTATATTCGGTTCGGCTTATACTCGAGTATATACGGTATCCAATATGAATCAAATGTGCCAAACAAATAAATAATAATGTGATAAACACATGAAGCTCATAGGAATATAAAAATAAGACCAAATAGTGCTCTCAGTCTTAAAATTCAAGGTCTCTTTTATTAAAAACATAGAATCGCACTCAATAAAATGTATTGTGGTATGTTAAATCACAGAGCGGGGCTTACTGCCCAATGCATCGTCCAGATGAGAGCTCCAGTATCACACAGGTTGGGCTGCTGCTATTGGAAGAAGAACCACCTCTCTGGACAAAGTGCCTGAAAATAGCTCCGCCCAGCAGAGAACACCATTTGACCTTATTTTATATTCCTATGAACCTCATGTGTTTATGGTGGAGCTGATTACATTGGAAGACAAGGGTTACAGCTAGGAACTCATTATCTTATGCTGATCCCGATTGTTAAAGGGGAACATGCATTTAATCTTTAAGGGTCTATCATTTAAGGTGAGTAGCCATCTTTTCCTTTGGTGGTGGATATATTACACTAGCATGGTGGATTTCAGGTGGTGTTCATATGAAGAATAACCTTTTTTGTTATTTTCTTCATTGGAGGACATTGTAGACACATTAGCAGTTGATGGGCTGACATTTTATGGACTTTATTATTAGTTTGCATATATATTATTATTTATTTGTTGTGCACTTTTGATTCAAATTGGATATATCATGTATACATATAGTATTATTGCAGTGTTGTTAACTGAATTAGCATTTTACACTATTAATAGTGTGGTCCTTTTTGGTATTGCAATGAGTTGGATTTACACCTGGAAAGGGACAATACAGGTTACACTGAAATGGCATCAGACATTTGAATATTGACATTCTTCTTATCGGATAACCCAAGAAAAGTAAATAAAACTTTGGTGAGTTTGCTATTCAAATAAGCCCAATACTGTTTATTGCACAAGTTCTGTCTCCTTGTTTGCCACAAGAAACCAGGAATAACAGTTTTTGCGGCTCAGGTGGTTCTTTGCTAACTACTGTATATTGACACCATTCAAATCATTTAGGGCCTGAAGGTCTGTTGGTAACATCTGTTTAGGGCACATATGTTAAACACAAGGCCTGCAGGCCGAATCCAGCCCTCCAGGTCACTTCATGTGGCCCTTGCACCTCTCCTGCAGCTGTGGCACCTCCTTCATCTCCACATCCACTTTGTCTCAGCAGTTGGCAGTAGAAAGGAGGACAGAACTCCACCACCAGATCCTGCACTTCTCTGTGCAGCTGTGGAGAGGCTCATCTCTGCTACCCCCCCCCCCTTCTCAGCTTTTGGCAGCAGACAGGAATGACAGAACTCTTTAGATCCTGTGCTTCTCTGTGCAGCCACAGCACCCCCCCCCCAGTCTTCAACTCTTCTGGTCACAGCATTCAGCAGACTCTGGCAGATGACTCCAGACCTCCTCTGGTCCTCCTCCAGACCTCCTCTGGTCCTTCTCCAGACCTTGATTTTTCTGCTTTCCAGCGCTGCCTCCAGCAGCAGCACAAGGTAAGGGGGTGCACAGTGATATAAGACAGGGTGGGAGACTCTCGACTTCTGATGATGGGGGCTCTTGACATCTGATGTAAAGGGGGGGTTGGAGTTGTCTGGACATCTAGTCTTACACATACAACTGACCCTTTGAGGGCAACCATAATGCTGATGTGGCCCGTGATAAAAATGGAGTTTGACACCCCTGGTTTAGGAGGATATGTAAGTGGAAGGGACATGAGAAAGAGAGGTGTGATTCAAGACCATATCGGTGTCCATCCCACAAATTAAATTTGCTCATGTGTAGACTGGGTGGCATTTTACAGGGCACAAAACTCAATTGCAGAAAAAGAGCATAAAAAACGTTACTGAATAAAGATAAAAAACACAGACTAAAACATTCCATCTCATATGGTTAGTGATAATGACATCAAGCCACACATGTTGTGGGCTATATATAATGTCCATATATTATGAGTTGAGTCCAACTGCCAACGCGTTACAAGATTCATACTCTTCCCTTTCTCAGCCAATGACAGCTGATCATGTGATATCAACAGAGCCTGAAAAAAAAAAGCTGAGCACCAGCGGCAGTGAGAGGGACATTAGTCCCGATCACTGCGATGTGCCCCGGCTCCACGGTGCCCACCTGTGCCCCCTACAAGTGCGGCCTACCAGTGCCCACCAGCTCCACCTGTCAGTGCCCACAGTGCCATCTGTCAGTGCCACCTGTCAGTGCCCACAATAAGTGCCTGAACAGTGCTGCACATCAGTGTCACCTACCAGTGCCCATCAGTGTCACCTACCAGTGTCATCTATCAGTGCCCATCCGTGCCACCCATCCCTGCCACCCTTCAGGGCCCATCAGTGCCATCTTATCTGTGCCCATCAGTACCGACTTATCTGTCCCCATCAGTGACACCTCATCTGTGCCCATCAGTGAAGCCTATCAGTGCCCACCAGTGCAGCCTATCAGTGCCCACCAGTGCCGCCTCATCAGCGAATATCCATGAAGCAGAAAAATTACCTGTTTGCAAAATTTTATAACAAACTATTAAACATGATTTATTTTTTTTCAAAATTTTCCATTTTTTTTTTATATGGCATCTCAGAGAGAACATGCCATGATCGGATCCTCTCAGCTTTTTCTCACATTTTAGCCGCTAAGTCCCTACAGGAGTTTTGGAATGTTGGCAGTCCTTCCTTCTCTCTCCTTTATTTTTTCTGTTCTGTCTTTTTTTTTTTTTCTTCGATTCTCAATTTATGGGATACTTTTGAGTGGAACTGAGTTTCCTTTTGATCCTTAACTACCAGCACACTCCCAATTTCGAGCTGTGCCCACCTATTCTGCATTGCTAATATTAGAGACCCATATTGGTGTACTTCTCTAGATGTTCAGACTATTTATTTACTCTTCTTAATGTTTTATGTAATACCATTCTGTGTGCTTCATCTGTAAAATGTCTGTTATGTATACAGTGGCTGTATCCTCTTTTCGAAAATATTTAATAAAAAATGTTAATGATAAAAAAAATCTGCCCCCTTGGCATCCCCAACAAGATCCACAATAAGAAAACAAAACACATGAAGTGTACAAGAAATCAACAACATGATGTGCAAATATATATATTAACAATACATTCCATAAACAACAAACATCAATAAACACAAGATATGTAGACAAAAAAGAAAAAATATATACATTATAAATAATAACAACCAACAATAGAGTCTCAAGAATAGCAGAGAAATCTTAGCTCAAAGCTCTAGGTTTTTTGGTTAAAAATAAAAATATATAGTGAGCACTCTAAATAAGTGAGTAATAAATCTGCTAGCACCAAAGCACCAGGTGGGTGGGACTTCCGGGACATGTCACTTCCGCCATCTTGGAGCGCAGCTGGAACACAAACGGGTGTATCCACGTTGATTTTAAAGCTGGAATTGCTTTATCCTAGTGTAAGTGCAATTTTACTTTGTTCTTAATAAATAATTTACACACCACCCTCTTCTCTTCTCCTTTATGCTGAGTATATAAAGTATATTGCTGGTTTGGTTCTGGATGTCCTCTCTACATTCAAGTCTTTGGCCAGATGCAAGTGGATAGAAGAAGAGTGTTTTGAACCGAGAACTTGCCAACTAAAGATCACCAAACGCTGTTCTTGACTTCATGTTATAGGGGCCAAGAGGTTCTGGTGAGTAAGCTGTATTTACACATGTTGGTAGAAAGGAAGCACAATCATTCACTCTAGTGTTCAAGTATGATGTTTTTGCCGGGATTTACTTTGGATATTTTTGTTTCTTTTTGGAAGTAATGGATAATGGATCCGAATTAATGGAATGAATAATGGATAATGTTCACTGTTTATGTTAGATGGTGATAGAATTGGCACATTCACAGGACACAGGCTTTTGGAGAGGACTAAATGCGAGCCTCTTGCCAACCGATTATGGACCCTGGATTTTAAGGGGCACAGGGTGAATGCTTGGGAGCGGTTGGAACTTCTGAGATCTATATTCAGACTGGGAGGAAGTGGTATATGACGAAAGCACTCAAGAGGAGTGTAGGGACATTCCGTCACAATTTATTCTGTATTACTATTTTTATAGATGTTCTATATTATTTCATTTTGCTAGCCAACATAATTTTATGGTAAATTGGGAGCGCAGTTATGAACCATTTTCTTTCTGTTATCTCTGGGGACAAAAGCCATGGAGAAATGGTTGAAATGGTTGAAAATGAATGGCCCTTATTCAATCGGGGGGTAAAATTTACCAATTCTCAGGGCTTAAACATGTTAACGAATACATTGCCCCAATTGGCATTTAGTTTTCCCAACATAGAAGCAGCCCCAGCCGCATGTGAACAGATAAATGACTCCTTCAATGAGTCAAAAATGTTGTCTGTGTTTTTCACATTGAGTCATCTAAGCTCTCTACCAGTGTTAATGAACTCCAAAAAATTACAACTACTGATTCTAAAAGTGCCTAAAGTTCTGCATGGTTCATGTGGGTTCACACCTTGGTATTGACTATGTACCAACTTGTCCCTTATGGAGGGGGCCCAGGGAAAAGTGATCGCCGGTTTAATGGGAATTAATTTCTCAACAATCGGTCTGTGGTTTGCAAAAGCCAATGTTTGGAAATAATGTGTCTGACTTTATAATGTTGTTTGGAGACTGTAATTGTGGTCTGTTCTGTTTTCTGAATCTTATTTTTATAAAGTAATTCCTTGAGTGACTGTATCTTTGCTCTATTAACCACTTTTAGACTGGACCATTTTGCTGGCTTAAGACCAGACCACTTTTTGCGATTCGGCACTGGGTCGCGGTCGTGCGACGTGGCTCCCAAACAAAATTGACGTCCTTTATTTCCCATAAATAGAGCTTTCTTTTGGTGGTATTTGATTGCCCCTGCGGTTTTTATTTTTTGCGCTATAAACAAAAAAAGAGCGACAATTTTGAAAAAAACACATTATTTTTAACTTTTTGCTATAATAAATATCCCCCAAAAATATATAAAAATACATTTTTTTGCTCAGTTTAGGCCGATGCGTATTCTTCTACATATTTTTGGTAAAAAAAAATGCAATAAGCGATTGATTGGTTTGCACAAAAGTTATAGCGTTTACAAGATAGGGGATAGTTTTATAGCATTTTTATTAATTTTTTTTTTTTTTTACTAGTAATGGCAGTGATCTGCGATTTTTATTGTGACTGCGACATTACGGTGGAGACATCGGACATTTTTGACACATTTTTGAGACCATTGTCATTTATACAGCAATCGGTGCTATTTGAATGCACTGATTCCTGTGTAAATGACACTGGCAGTGAAGGGGTTAACCAGGGGGTGGCAGTGTAGGGGTTAAGTGTTCCTAGGGGCATGTTACTAACTGTGGGGGGGGTGTGGCTGTGATTTAGTGAACATTGATCTCTGCTCCAATCAAGGGAGCAGAGATCAGTGTCACTAGTTGCTAGGTAGAACGGGGAGATGCTGTTTACTTCCGCATCTCCCCGTTCAGCCTTCCCGTGAGACGATCGCGGTTATCCCTGCGGCAATCGAGTCCGCGGGACCCACGACCGGAGTGCCTAGGAAGAAGCTCTCATTGACCGAGGGGGGACTTTAAGAAGTACTATTGGGCAGTAGTGCTGGTTACTGTGTGGTGGTGGTTCACCCAAGATATATCTAACTCAGCAGTTAATTTAGAGGCGGCACTCTATTTCAGACTACTTTTGGCTGCTGCTTGTTAAAGCCCCATTCCGGTAACTGCTCCTACAATTGGCTTCCTTCCTCCTGCCAATAGGAACACAGGGGAGGAACAGACTAGTGTGTGTGTGTGTGTGTGTGTGTGTGAGGAGAGGAAGGGGGGGTGAAAAACCCATGCAGCTGCTAGCAGGCAACTCTCTCCTTCGTGGATTCAATCAGCTTGGAGAGGTACCTGCTACACATGCATCTAGCATCCTCCTGAACCAAGCAGGTAGCATCCTCCTGAACCCTGCACGTAGCATCCTCCTGCACCCTGCACGTAGCACCAGCATACGGGGCACACTGGCCACCAGCATACAGGGGGCACACTGGCCATCAGCATACAGGGGGCACACTGACCACCAGCATACAGGGGGCACACTGACCACCAGCATACAGCGGGCACACTGACCATCAGCATACAGGGGGCACACTGACCATCAGCATACAGGGGGCACACTGACCACCAGCATACAGGGGGCACACTGACCACCAGCATACAGGGGGCCCATTGACCACCAGCATACAGGGGCACACTTACCACCAATATGCAGGGCCAGTGGTTACCAGTATACAGAGGACATAACAAATCAAGTAAAACAACTACCATGCAGCTGGTTCCCTCATCTCACGCGAATCAGTCAAAAGCAAAAAAATGCAGCTCTGCCCTATACTTCATCTATAAAATTGTACAAATAGACTTATAAGCGCAATGGTAAAACCTATAAATGAATATCCAGTGCAAATCAACCAATGTATTGCAATATAGTAGTGATGTGTCACCCCCTCTGCAAAAATATTTTGAGAAATTGCAGAGCTTCAATGTGTAAATAATGGTGAAACCCCCTACATACAATAATAATAATAATATAGATGAAACTCAACCAGTGTATTAGAGCGTAGTAGTGATGGTGTCATCCTCTCTACAAAAGGTAAGAAATATTGCAGAGCTGCAATGTGCAAATAGTGGTGAACCCCCCCCCCCCCCCCCCCATATATAATAATAATAATAATAAAATGAAAAATATGTACAATTGTACATTTTATTATGATTATATATATATATATAGGGGGTTTCACCACTATTTGCACATTGTAGCTCTGCAATATTTCTTACCTTTTGCAGAGAGGGTAACATCATCACTACTATGTTCTAATACACTGGTTGATTTGCATCTATAGTATTATTATTGTATGTAGGGGGTTTCACTATTCTTTTTCACATTGAAGCTCTGCAATTTCTCAAAATATTTTTGCAGAGGGGGTGACACCATCACTTCTATCATGCAATATATTAGTTGATTTGCACTGGATATTAATTTATAGGTTTTACCATTGCACTTATAAGTCCATTTGTAGAATTGTATAAAGGAACTGTAGGGTTGTGCTGCATTTTTTGGCTTTTTATTGGTATAGAGAGGCCAGGACCTACTGATCACCATTGTATGCCATAAAGAAAGCCACATCCACTTTTTGGCCATGCCCACAAGTGTATGGTAGCAAGCTGCATTAGCATCGCCACTTTTACCTCAAGCACCACCATAGCACCCCCAAAAAAATTTAGCCGGCCCGAATGGATTTTAATTTTGCCGCCCCATCCCTCCCTCTAAGTTTTTTTTCTCTACATTTTTTTTTTAATATTTGGTAGTCATATCCCAAAAAATTCTAAGAAGTATCTTTTTTGTTTATCTCATGGACAAAATGTGAGAAACAACGTATATATCATAAAATAATTCCATAAACACATGCCACATACACTGCATATATAATTTAAGGAGAATAGGCTTATAAAATAGTTTACCATTTGCCAATTTAAAAAAAATATGTCCCCGGTTTTCATTTTAAAAATCTGGTCACCTTATGGTAGTTGGCCACTAATTTGCAGCCAGCCTATAGTACAGACATTTGTCACATCGACCTACAGTTGGGTTTTCCAGCAGATGGAACAAAAGTGATCTGGTTGTAAGTGTGATGATTTGGTTTGAGGTAGTTCCCATGCTGTACAGGCGTGGAGGTTTTATTAAAGGACCCCCAGACATCCTTGTTCTGCATATTAGGGGAAAGGGCCTGTGCATCACCCCCATGAGGAAGTTGAGGCGACTCGCCCCAATGTAAATGTAATCTGGTCAAAATTTAGCCCACGCTTCATTATGGGGGTAGGCAAGAGATGATAAGGTGTAAGGCTGGCGATACATGGTCGAATTTGGAAAGAATTTTCTTTTGAAAATCAGAAAATTTGTATGTTTTGTGATCTAATGATGCCACCATTGATTTTCGAAATTCGAGCAAAAAGCCTTCAATTTCACCTCATGTTGCTACAGAAAAGAATTTTCGTGGCTGGGAATCTTCTTTTCTTTACGGGAATTTTCTTTTCTTGCACATGCGCATTTCTTGCTCGATTACATTTCTCGCACGATTCTCCCATCATTGATTAGAAAATCGTTAGTTTTTTTAAAAAATTCTAACGTGTCCGATAATTCAAATTTGATGGCCGCATGAAAATTGGCCCACTAATGGTGCAAAATACGAACGAAAATTCTTAGATAAGATTTTCAAAAGAAAATTCTTTCGAAATTCGACCCATGTATGGCCTGCCTAAGACAGTGTGTGAAAAAAGTCAACCATGTGATTTCCAAACTGCTTATATTTAACGATGGTTTAGTTGTGCATCTCATAGATCTGGAAAATGTTTCTATTTCCAGTTGGATGGCATTTGTCTCAATGAGGTAGACCTAGATATATTTAAATTGGAATTCCAGGATAACCCTAACTACTCTTAAAACTGTCCCCTCACCCTTACTAACACCTGTGCTTACTAACCTGTGTAAGAAAGATGAGTATACTTACCTACAGTGGTGTGAAAAAGTGTTTGCCCCCTTCCTCATTTCCTGTTCCTTTGCATGTTTGTCACACTTAAGTGTTTCGGAACATCAAACCAATTTAAACAATAGTCAAGGACAACACAAGTAAACACAAAATGCAATTTGTAAATGAAGGTGTTTATTATTAAAGGTGAAAAAAAATCCAAACCATCATGGCCCTGTGTGAAAAAGTGATTGCCCCCTAAACCTAATAACTGGTTGGGCCACCCTTAGCAGCAACAACTGCAACCAAGCGTTTGCGATAAACGTGCAATGAGGCTTTTACAGTGTCCTGGAGGAATTTTGGCCCACTCATCTTTGCAGAATTGTCCTAATTCAGTTACATTAGAGGGTTTTCGAGCATGAACGGCCTTTTTAAGGTCATACCACAACATCTCAATAGGATTCAGGTCAGGACTTTGGCTAGGCCACTCCAAAGTCTTCATTTTGTTTTTCTTCAGCCATTCGGTGGTGGACTTGCTGGTGTGTTTAGGATCATTGTCCTGCTGCAGAACCCAAGTTCGTTTCAGCTTGAGTACACGAACAGATGGTCGGACATTCTCCTTCAGGATCTCTTGGTAGACAGCAGAATTCATAGTTCCTTTTATCACGGCAAGTCTTCCAGGTCCTGAAGCAGCAAAACAGCCCCAGACCATCACACTACCACCACCATATTTTACTGTTGGTATAATGTTCTTTTTCTGAAATGCAGTGTTCCTTCTACGCCAGATATACTTGGACACACACCTTCCAAAGAGTTCCACTTTTGTCTCATCGGTCCACAGAATGTTGTCCCAAAAGTCTTGGGGATCATCAAGATGTGTTGTGGAGAAATTGAGACGAGCTTTGATGTTCTTTTTGCTCAGCAGTGGTTTTCTCCTTGGAACTCTGCCATGCAGGCCATTTTTGCCCAGTCTTTTCCTGATGGTGGAGGCATGAACGCTGACCTTAACTGAGGCAAGTGAGGCCTGCAGTTCCTTGGACGTTGTTCTGGGGTCTTTTGTGACCTCTTGGATGAGTCGTCGCTGCGCTCTTGGGGTAATTTTGGGCGGCCGGCCACTCCTGGGAAGGTTCACCACTGTTCCATGTCTTCGCCATTTGTGGATAATGGCTCTCACTGTGGTTCGCTGGATTCCCAAAGCTTTGGAAATGGCTTTATAACCCTTTCCAGACTGATAGATCTCAATTACTTTCTTTCTCAATTGTTCCTGAATTTCTTTGGGTCTCGGCATGATGTGTAGCTTTTAAGGATCTTCTGGTGGACCTTACTGTGTCAAGCAGCTCCTATTTAAGTGATGCCTTGATTGTGAACAGGTGTGGCAATAATCAGGCCTGGGTGTGGCTAGAGAAATTGAACTCAGGTGTGGACAACCACAGTTATAGTATGTTTTAACAAGGGGGGCAATCACTTTTTCACACAGGGCCATGATGGTTTGGATTTTTTTTCACCTTTAATAATAAACACCTTCATTTACAAATTGCATTTTGTGTTTACTTGTGTTGTCCTTGACTATTGTTTAAATTGGTTTGATGTTCCGAAACACTTAAGTGTGACAAACATGCAAAGGAACAGGAAATGAGGAAGGGGGCAAACACTTTTTCACACCACTGTATTTTCAGGCCACTCTGGTCTGGTCATGTGATCTCCCCTGTGTCAGCCAGTGGCAGCTGCAGGAAAGAAGAGAGAACGCTCTGACAATGGCTAGTAATGCCTGAAACAGTGACAATACCCATAGGCTTCAATGGCCCATATATGTCGGTGCTCCCTCCTCTTCCCTGCAGAAGTGCTATCTGGCACAGGAAAGCCGGATCACGTACTCGGACAGTAATGGCCTG
Source organism: Lithobates sylvaticus (assembly GCA_028564925.1). Lineage (NCBI taxonomy): Eukaryota > Metazoa > Chordata > Amphibia > Anura > Ranidae > Lithobates > Lithobates sylvaticus. Next base: position 73,120,948 of record CM053028.1, read on the forward strand.
AAAATAGGTAAGTATATAAGTACATCTTTTTTCCAAAGGTTAGTAAGTATAGGTGTTGGGAGGGAGGGGGCAGTTTTAAAGTGTTACTAAACCCACAACAGTAAAATCAGTCTGTATATGCAGTAAAGCATGAAAGTGCTTGTTATACGAGGACATTTTTCGTGCTTGTCCGATTTAATAATATCGGATAAACTGTCGTGATCGGCTCTCAAAAGCTCAAAAGCTAACGATCCGATTACCGTACGATCGCGTCGAAAGCGGTATTTTTCGTTCGATTTTCGGATCCTGTGTACGAGCCATTATGGTGGTCTGAAGTGGCCAGTGTTCAATGGAGGGGCATCATTTTTAAGCTATTGCTGAATAATCAGGAAGTTATTGGTCAGCACAATTTTTACTAGTGTTCACCTAGTGTCATTTAATTAAATTCTTAGGTCATCTGCAACAGGATTTAAGTATTGTGCAATGTTTTTGTTGTTGGTCATTATGAAGTTTTTATATTGTCATCTATTTTTAAATGTTACAATGGCATGCTAAGCTGTGGCCAATAAACATTAAACTATTAATCCACTTGAAAAACAAACATGAGTGAGCAGTCTGGTAATTTGTAAGAAGGAAGTGGAATGTTTTTTTGAGTGGGAGAGGTAAATATTAAATATTACATCAGTCTAGGGATGCTCTGTGTTGAGATACATAAGGCTGCATGACTGGAGCCTAGTTCTTTTGGGAACTGGGATATAATTTAAGCCCCTTTCACACGATAAGCCCGCTAGGATCTGCCTTTTTTCAGGCGGATCCGAGTGGGCCACCCATTGATTCCTATGGGCAGGCAGATGTCAGCGGAGATATGTCCGCTGACACCCGTCTGCCAACCGATCTGCTCAAAACAGACGTCTGCCATCCAATCCATCTGGCGGATCAGATCGGATCTGATGAAAACGGACATGTTGCTCTTTTTCGTCCGATCTCCCCATAGAAATCAGCAGGCTTCTGACAGGTTCCTCCCTGCTCAGTGATAAAACAACGTGGTTGTATAGGAATGGATAATGAGGTCCTTTTTGTTTTACAGGGTACCACTTTGTTTTATCACGCAATACCATGACAAACACAAAAAAAATGGAAAATATTTTACGTAAACATTGGCTGTTGGAATCAAACATGAATACATGAATGTTATTTTTCTAAAGTTCTACACCTCTGAGAAATGTGGCCCCAAACAAGATCTGCATAGCAAAAGGACTTATCTTCAGCCCACCTGGTGTGCATGAAGCTTCAAATAGATTGAGGACGAAGATAGCCTGGGGCACAGACTGCAGCAGGACAGTCATGGATTGTCATGGGAACAATGATTGGGGCAGCTAGGATTGGCAAGGGGGGGAGCTTGAATGAGTGAGTTTTGTTAAAAGGAATTGTTGCACAGAACTCTGTCTCTGTGTCTCTCTGTTTGCTGGGAATCCCTGACATGAGAAGATGTTTCTGGTCACCTCATGGTCTGGCGGCCATTTTTCAAGGCTACAAGGAGGGCCCTGTGATAAGTATCTGTGATATTCTTATATTATATGATTTGATTGTAAGCCTTGTGATATTGTAATGTCTTTTATTACTTTATGTTAGCATTCCTGATTCTTGGGAAATAAATAAGATAGTGTTTTACTAGCAGTAGTTGGTGTTTGGTTTCATAGCTAACCTCGTATTATTGTGATACTAACAGTAGCATGCGCTCATAGGTTTTTACAGACTAACAACATTATAGGGACTAGACAAATTAATACATAGATATATATTATTATATCGCGTACTTCAGATGGCACCCCAAAGGCGTGTAGAATGTATTTTTACACAGAATCCACAAACTAATGTATTTTTGTTTTGAGTCCTGGTAATCAAAGACACCCAGAACTGAAAATCGTCTCTCGTGTGAACAAGATTGGCGCTGGCTCGCGAATTCTGAAACCACGCTTGGATGATCATAAAAATTTGGTGAAATATTTCATCGGATAGCGGACGCGCGACAAATCTGGTGAGACCTTTTTTTTTTATTATCCGATATATGTATATATATGTTAAATGTTGTATTGCTAATGCAAAGTGTTAGAATACTTGTAGCTGGTCAAGAGGGCTGATCACCCTTGGTTAAAGATTGACAGGAATTACCATACATCTTTGACGAAAAGTGGGAGAAATAGATTGTTATTTTCAAGTTTTTTTACGTTTTTATTTTTTTATTTTTTTTGCATTTTTACCCATGTGGCAGGAAGGCCTAACAGGATTTTTACCCTAACAGGAAGGCATTGATTAAGAGTCTGCCTTGTGTCTTAGAATGTGCCTTGTGTCTTGTTGTAAAACTACAAGTAACAAATTTGTGTTTAAACGGATGTGTATCGTTTTTTTTTTTTTTTGTTGGTTGTCTATCTGTATTGCATTGTGTAAGCAACTGGTTGAGCAACTTCAATGTGGGTAGGCTAATTAGCATATCAATGGAAGTCATTGAAAGTTTCATTGACAAACATCAGCTGATAATGCCACAGTAAATGTGGTTAGTCTTTTCAATGGATAGGCAAAAGTTGTATTGTTTAGAATGATATCAAGTAAAAGTGATAATGAATGAAGAATCTTGAATGCTATGGGAGCGATTATTTTTTTTTATTTTTTTATTTGTTTCCCGTGAGTTGTAAGAGCTAACGATAATTGGGATTGGTTTAGTACTCAGTGCAGTGTTGGAACGTTAGTACAAATAGAAGTGTGGATTGTGTGCTTGTGAGAATGGAACTTGTGTATACGTATGTTAAGAAGTACGCCTCTGCCAGTTATCATTCATGTGCAGATGAACCTCTTAAAAGCCAGTGTAATGTACTGGTGTCTCAGTGTCAGCAACAGAATAGCAGATTACTGGGTAAACAGCTAAAAAAGAAAGCGAAGAAGGAAAAATTGGCTAATGAGATTGCAGTGTTGCTCAGAATTAAAGTTATATCTGAGCACATGGGGGAGAAGTGGGAAGCAGAAAGGAGACATCTCGGGGAAGATATAGATGAAATCAGTGGAAAACTTCTAAGGCTTGCAACAGCCTCCAGTAGTGAGATTGACAAATTGCAGGCAAAAGCCGGCGAGTTGTCAGAAAAAAATGGTGACCTACGAGAACAGCTTCAGAGGTGCAGCATGGACTGCGTCATGAAGAATAAACTTGTAGAGTCATTGCGAATAAAGTTATCAGAGATGGAAGAATTGGTTATGTCTTTAGAAAGGAAAGTAGCAAACGCACACTCCCAACTTCTTATTAAAGAACAGTGTATAATATTGCTCAATGAGCACAAAGCAACATGCCAATTGGCCGATATCTGCACAGTCAGTGAGGAAAAGAGCCGTGAGGAAACACAGTCTACTATTGCGCCTATAGCGTCAAAGCAGAATGACAGTTTGATTACAATCCAAGAGAGACTCACGTTATGCCAGATTCTGGGGGAATTTAATGCCCTGGAGTCGCCAGTGACGCTGTCCAATAAGTTTGAGGCTCTAATCCATAAATTCCAGTTGAATAATGACGATGCATGCTCTCTTCTAAAAGCATGGCTACCAGGACCTTTGATAGGCCAGTTATCGGCACAGGTTAAGGATAATTTAGCAGATGCAGAGGGGCGGAGGAAAGAATTGCAGCGTCTTGTGGACAGTCGTGATAATGGTATGAGTGATTTGCAACGAATGAAATTTAGGAGAGGAGTTGACCCAGTATTGTTCTGCAGTGAGTATCTTGCATTGTATACGAGAGTCTTCAACTGTCCTGACTTATTGGAGGATGATGCAAGTTTCATGTACTCGATGGCCAATAAGTGTTATGTAAGCTATCCCACTAGAATGGCTCTGAGGAATGCTAGGTCCTACCAAAATTTTGTCAATATCCTGCGAGATTTTTGTCAAGAGTCCAGTGATAGCGAATATGGGTCAAAGGCAGGTGTATCCGTATTAAGCAGAAATACAGGAAGGCGGATGATGGGAATCGATGTTGGAGACGTAAATACAAGCGTGGTATCTGCGCTTGAAATTGATTCAGGAATTGAAATAGAAACTTCTGATGACTCCTCAGACGATGGAAGTGTAAAGTCTGTTAATTCCAATCACAGTAATATTATCCAGCAATGTGAATTTCCAGCACAAGATGTTGAAAAAAGGGCCTATGCAGGGAAGCCAGAGCTAAAATGTTGTTTGTGTAAAAGGGGAGGTCACATCGCAAAGTATTGTTGGGCGAATAACGATATAAAAAAAAGATCATACCTGAAAACTACCCCAAGGCATTATGAATGTTATTCGGCCAGGTGGGGTAGCAATCCAAAGCATGGAGCCCATAGTAAGCAAACCCAATTCCCCGTTAAGACCCAATTACGGAGTCTACAAACTGAAAAGCAATATGTAGGACAGTTGCATAAAATCAAAATGGAAGTAGCCGCATGGTTATTCAAACATAGCACTGGGGGAAGCAATGCTAGCAGCACTTAGTCAGCTGCAAGTATGTTAAAAATACTCTGATCAAAGTTTCCTTCCTATGAATAAGGTTTTAAGTATTTTTGTAATTTTTTTTTTATAAGGTTTAATGTTTTATTAATTTTTATGAATTTTTTATTCGTTTTTTTTAATTTTCTTTATTATTAATTTTTATTTTTGTATTTTTCATAAATTTTTTTTTTATTTTCATTTTTAATGTTTTCATTTTTTTTTTTATTATGAATTATTTTTTTTTTTTTTTATTTTTTTTATTATTACATTTTTTTTTTCTCACTTTTCAATTTCTTTTTATTTTTATTAATTTTTGTTTTAGTTTTAATGTTTGTAATTTTTATTTTTTTAGTTTAGTTGTTTATACTACAACTCGGTGTTCCCCTAGCAGTACAATTAATGAGAAGAGGCTTGGGGCACTTAAAGTCAATTGTCATGATAATCGTGTTTAATAATTGTCTTTGTGTTACTTTTCCAGAAATCAGGGAACAGAACAGGTTTGGATACTAAACATTTGTGTTTTGTTTGCAGGTCCGTCAAAGTGAGACCAAGACGGGGGTTAGGTTATTGTAAATGCATAATCGATTATCACATGGTACCATGAGCTCATTAATTAGTAATTGTTTGCAAACAATGAAAACAGTTAAACAATAATCTGACAAAACTAAAGAGTTACAAATGAGGTAGCAAATGTTGATGAAGTTACAAATGTTTTGTTTGTGTTGTTTTTCCCATTAACTTATTGTCTTTCAGATAAAAAAAAAGAAACATGTACTCTTCTCAGGAGAAAATCCATGGATGTCTTTAGTTAAAAGTTGAGTGTTTGTCATTGTTGTATGGTGGTTGTCTTGTCATGTGGTTCTTGGGTGATAATGGCCAGATTTTAAATTTTTTTTTGGGGTATTGGTTTAGTCATCTATTTTAGTGTTAATTTAGTTTTTTTTTGTTCAGGTGGGACATCACTATGTTTAGCCCACCTGAAAGGGGGGTAATGGGCGATGCCCTCAGGTAGCAGCTGGATACTTTTTGTTTAAGACAAAGTTGGTAGAAAACCAGTCTAGCCGCGGGAGGTTTTTCTTTTACTAAAAGGTTTAGCCTTTGTCCACCTGAAAGGGGAATTAGTGCATAGATAGTAAGATAAAGATACATGCATTGGTTGTTTTTCTTTTTGCGTTTTTAAATTGAGAATTTTTGAGAAACAACAGTGACGTTCGGTTTTGAATGTTTTGACCATACCATGGGGATCCATTTTAGAGTGGGTTTTGCCTAAATGGTTGTGTTTGATAGTTTGGTCAAAGTTGCAGAAGCCAGGAATACTAAGTAGGAGGGAAATAGGAGTAAATATGGTAAGCGAGCAGATATTATGGATAAGAATTTGATTCTGCTCTTGTTTTTCAATTCCAGAATCCTGGTGGAGCGAGATTGGAAAGGTTCTGGAAAATGGATGACAGATGATCATCTGGTTGGCAGTTTGTCTGTGCCATACCACGCCCCAAATTTATTCCACTAAATATCAGGAGAGACGGGACAAACGAAAAGATTCACTTTAACACTTTTCTTTTCCTATGAACGATCTGGTGCTGAATCTGAAAGACTGTGCCTATCAATAAGACTTGAAACATTTTTTTTGCTGGACTCTCTCCTGATGAATGCAAACGTGTTATTAATATACGTACAATGAGTTGGAGGTTGGGAAAGGAATATAACACATCCAATCCATCAGAACATGGAAATGTAAAATATATATGTTTTTTTTTTGTTGGAGGGAGGAGCTGAAAGAAGGAAAGTTGTGTAATGTATGACATGTATTGACGTAACGGAATGTATATGGCGCAGGTACCCAGGAGGCGGGCACCTATGCATAATAAGGTGTCTGTTGGCCAGACTAGAGGGTGCCAGGTGACACATCAATGGGGTGAACATTTCCTTGTATGGGGGAGATACACCTGGTTGAGGTCTCACCGGAGAAGTTAAAACCCTGCACAGGGAATGCCAGTGTATACACACAGGAGCATGCTCCGATAGATAAAGGGAACAAACGCTGACTACCAGGGTACATTATGCCTTCACCATATGGCACTGCAACATCTCACAGTGGTTGATAAAACCTATTACCCTATATGGGCTGAGTATACGCTGAATCAAGTGCTGTCATCGTACCAGTGAATTACTCCCAGAGTTGTGTGGACACAGAAGCAGGATGCTTATCTCGGAGGAGTAACCACAGGAGGAGGCATGTATTCAGCACTATATTGGGGGAATAGGAGCTGGGATGGGTGTTGGTAATGGAGTAGACATCGGTATCCTGAGGAACAAACTCTCAGCCATAGCTTGAGCGGGACTTTGTTACTCAGAGAGATTGGTGGCATCCTTAATAACATTCACAAAATACCCAGGGTCTCCAGATTTGGTGAACCATGTTGAGAGGTTGGTGGAGGGTGTGAGGGTACAGGATAGAAATCGGTCATGGGCTCTGGCGTACACGCAGTGGCAGGCGGAAGTGTCAACCAGCATCAAGCTGATTGTGCAATCTCTGTATAAAGGGCAGTGGCCTGATGAGTTAGCATCACCGCTCAGTAAGACTCTGCCACAACACGTCGCTTACACTAATCCAAAATGGTGGTCGAATGCCTGGATGGGCTGTACCAGTTTGGATGGTGAAAGGTGTTAGGCTGTATATCCCATACACAGAAGTGCGGACTTGGGCTGTGTATTTGGTGGCATCAATGGGCTTACTGATTGGGGATTCTATCTTGTCGCATTTGAGGCTAAATCACCCACATGTGATCAGAGGAGATGAAAGCAGGTTGATACTTCCCTCGGTCGGAAGCCTGACCATGATGTCCTCTGTATGCCAGGGCAATACATCATGGTGGTGAACGTAAAAATGTTGGGAAGTTATTTCAGGGATCGTTGCTGGGTAGGAAGCACCAGGGTGTCATTTGGGACATAGACAAGTTTGTTTCTTTGTCCTAAAGAATACCGATGTAATGTTAGTCATAAAACTGGAAGGTTCCTTGAACCTAACCATAGGTAGAGGTGCATGGCATACCCTGGGCATGGTCTCTGAAATCCAGGCACAGGGATGGAATTGTATGGTTTTTTTTTTGTCATTTCTGCAAACTTATATGTGTGATTAGACTCGATATTTATATAGAAGGGTCTCCCATTTGTCTATGCAAGTTGAGGGACGAATTGACGGTAGGGTCTCTGTGTACAACTTAGAGACCTTGCTGCCAAGTCAGAGCCCTGCAATACCGCTGTGAGCAAGCCTGCCTAATCCCGATCCATATTTACAGTAAAGGGTTATAGGGTTGGGAGCGGGGTGCGTAAATGGACGGGACACATATATATGTATATAGTATGTTAATAAGTGGATTTATATTATGGTATAGTGTGACCTATGCGTATTGTAGGTTAATAATATGGGTGAATAAGGCCCTCCTCGAGACTTATCTAAATAATAGATCAGTATTTGAGAGCTGTTGATATGTTGCTCTGAATGTGTATTGGTGAATGGTGAATGAATGGACACCCCTTGCCTGTACTGCATCCGTCCTGAAGACACCGGAAAGGAGAAGATACCAAAGATACATACTGGTGACATGGAAGCTGTCGCTGAAGAAGGATGTGTTACTCAGTGGCAAAGCGGCACGTGTTGGGAAGCATAACATGGTAAGACCACAATGGACTGTTCCATAGGAGCTGCTTCTGCACAGGTTGTAAAAATACAACGCATTAAGACGTTTAAAGGACTGTTCCATAGATACTGGTTTGGAAACGCATGTCAGGGACACGTTGTAAAAATACGACACGTTAAGACGTTTAAAGGACTGTTCTATGGATACTGGTTTGGAAACGCATGTCAGGGACAAAACAGTTATGGACTTTTCAATAGGAGCCGCGTCTGAAAAAGGGTTTTTATGCGACTTTCAGTCGCAAAGCGGCATATGTTGGAATCAAACATGAATGTTATTTTTCTAAAGTTCTACACCTCTGAGAAATGTGGCCCCAAACAAGATCTGCATAGCAAAAGGAGTTATCTTCAGCCCACCTGGTGTGCATGAAGCTTCAAATAGATTGAGGACGAAGATAGCCTGGGGCACAGACTGCAGCAGGACAGTCATGGATTGTCATGGGAACAATGATTGGGGCAGCTAGGATTGGCAAGGGGGGGAGCTTGAATGAGTGAGTTTTGTTAAAAGGAATTGTTGCACAGAACTCTGTCTCTGTGTCTCTCTGTTTGCTGGGAATCCCTGACATGAGAAGATGTTTCTGGTCACCTCATGGTCTGGCGGCCATTTTTCAAGGCTACAAGGAGGGCCCTGTGATAAGTATCTGTGATATTCTTATATTATATGATTTGATTGTAAGCCTTGTGATATTGTAATGTCTTTTATTACTTTATGTTAGCATTCCTGATTCTTGGGAAATAAATAAGATAGTGTTTTACTAGCAGTAGTTGGTGTTTGGTTTCATAGCTAACCTCGTATTATTGTGATACTAACAGTAGCATGCGCTCATAGGTTTTTACAGACTAACAACATTATAGGGACTAGACAAATTAATACATAGATATATTATTATATCGCGTACTTCATTGGCCCATACATTTAGAGGACCCCTGCCTATCATCCTCCATCTCCACGCATTCTCAGGTATCATACTGTAAGGCTAGAAATATAAAAAGCAAACTTGCTCCTAGCAAACTTAAAATACCCCAGGATTCATGCATTCATAACACCCTTACCCTCATTCCTCTCACTGGTATGTATCAGTGTAAAAAAGCACTTTGCCTCACACGCAAATTTGTCCAACATGGCCAAAAATCTTTCTCGGTAAAAGGCAAAACTTACCCTATCAAATAAATTTTACAACTGCTCAACAGAGTATGTTGTCTGCTGTCTTACATGTTCATGTGGCTTATTTTACATAGGCAGGACCATCAGGCCTCTAAGTAAACATTTTGGTGAACATAGGCGTTTTGGACCAGCACAGCGTTCCCAGACACTATCTAGAACACCACCAACAGTCCACTGAGGGACTAAAGGTCTGAGTCATTGAGGCCATTCCTGCCTCATATCCCACTTCCGAACATTTTAAATGCCTGTGTCAACAGGAAACGTTCTGGATATACTCTCTCAATACCCTCACTCCTGGAGGGTTGAATGAGGAAATGAGACTCACACTCTATTATAGCCATTTTTTAAAATAATCTTCCTCTACTATACATCCCCATTGGTATTTTAGTTTGATGCCCACACATGTTCACTTATAGATGTATGCGTACTTGGGTGTGTATATATATATATATATATATATATATATATATATATATATGTATATGTATATGTGTGTGTATGGTACATCTCTGTACAAGCATGCGTATACATTAGTCTAAATATGTGTATTCTTGTATCTACATGTATGTGACATGATCTAGCTATTATTTCACAGAGGACCTTTAAGGTCAACTTCCCCCTATGGATATTCGATCCATTATGAGCTTTTTCAGGGGGATGCACGTATACATTTGTCCCATCTTGTCAGTAAGTTTTAATTTTTATCTCAAATTTTAACACTTGATCTTTTAATTATCTTTTCTTATTATCCTGTTATAACACTGTTTTTTATACAACCTTAAGCTCTTTTCTCCCATTGCCTGTTTTTATTGCTATCATGATGTTTTTCTTAGCGTTGCTGGTCTTTGTAGTCCTCTGATCGGCATCATTACCCGTAGACTATTTAATGTCAATCATGTGATTACCCTGTTAGGCCTGTAGAAGGAGCAGAATGCTCCGAGCGTGTAGCCTTGCCTTTTCCTCCCACTTGCCAGCTCTCTCCTGTCCCCGCTTGTGACGTCATAGCCGCGGGACGCTCCAGGCAGCCAGAGTGCGACTTCCTGTCCCCTTGAGGTTCCAGACATCGCCTCCCTGCCTCCTACACAGAGCGGTCGGACATCATCAACTACATCGATGACAAGCTTCATGACAGCTGCCTGGAGTACAGCCCTGAAGATCCACTGACAGATGAGCTTATTTTATTTATTTCTCCTGTAAGTGTTCTTAATCCACCTACGTAGTAAAAACTTTTGGGATACTGCACTTAGATTGGCGCGTCCTTCTCTCTCTATAGCAAACATATTACAGTGCACACATTCAAGAATAACATTTCCTGCAGGGCTAGTTAAAAACACCTGAATATATTCCAAAAATACGGGGTTTGGTCACACTATATGGTTATATAGTGCTAAGCCCACTTACTGCGACAAAGTACCCCGAATTAGTGGGTCCTACCCTAGTAATAAAATGAAAGATCCCGCGTCTCAACCATGGGAGCCAAACTCCTCTATGTGGGAGAACTGAAGGGATTCCTCCTATGCACTGGTGGCCACTAAATAAGAGGTAATGAAGAGGGGGAGGGGTGCCATAACCCAAAAAAATCTGGTTTAGGGTTTATTAAAACATACAACATTACAACTTCTCTCTCTATTACCATCTTTGATCATACAGAGCATCACAACTCTGAGGACAGCGGTCACAGGTGATCCCTCTACACCATCCCTGTATACATTTAATTTATCACAGCACTGTCCTACCCAAGGACTGTTTCCCATCCCATACCATCATGTCTTTCTAAGGCTGGCCATACATGGTTCGAATTTCAAAAGAATTTTCTTTTAAAAATCTGAAAATTTGTGCGTTTTGTGATCCGATGATGCCACCATTTATTTCGAAATTCGGACAACCAAGCCGTCAATTTCACCTCATGTTGCTATAGAAAATAATTTTCGTGGCTGGAAATCTTCTATTCTTTATGGGAATTTTCTTCTCTTGCACATGCGCATTTCTTTTTCAATTACATTTCTCGCACGATTCTCCCATCATTGATTAGAAAACCGTTAGTTTTTCAAAAAATTTCCAACATGTCTGATTACTCAAATTTGATTGCCCACGAAAATCGGCTGTTGCTGCAGCCCACTAATGGTGCGAAATAGGAACGAAAATTCTTAGATAAGATTTTCGAAAGAAAATTCTTTCGAAATTCGACCCATGTATGGCCTGCCTAATGCCGCGTACACACGGTCAGATTTTCCAATGGGACATGTAGGATGTGAGCTTGTTGTCGGAAAGTCAGACCATGTGTTTGCTCCATCGAACGTTTGCTGTCGGACTTTCCACCAACAAATGTTTGATAGCAGGTTCTCAAATTTTCTGCCAACAAAACGTTGTTGTCGGAAAGTCCGATCATGTGTACACAAGTCCGTCGGACAAAAGTTCACGCATGCTCGGAATCAAGCAGAAGGAGCCACACTGGCTATTGAACTTCCTTTTTCTCGGCTCGTCGTACGTGTTGTACGTCACCACATTCCCACGTTCATAATTGTTGGCCAACATTTGTGTGACCGTGTGTATGCAAGACAAGTTTGAGCCAACAACCTTCAAACAAAAATCCACAGTTTTGTTGGCGGAAAGTCCGATCGTGTGTACGCGGCATAAGAGACATTGGGTTTCTGTTAGGCTGGCTGGACTATTTATTGAATATTACACCTATGCGCCAGTTTCTTCCCCCTTGTTTATGTTTCCCCACAGACAGGCTGGGAAAGAGCTTAGTCATGTGACAGCTGTATATCCAATAGGAAATAGGTACTCAGTTTTTTTATTAAAATAATTACAGTTCCATCATCCATATACAGAAATAGAAGAGACAATGTAAATTAAAGCCAAAAGTGGAACTTCTGCTCGTTGACAGATTTGGCACCTTTTGGGGGGAGGGGGGACAGGATCCCACTTCCAGGAGCCTCAACCGTGGGTATTGACGTTACCGCCTGGGCTCCCTCCTCCTTCCCTGGCCACCGGGCCAGTAGAAGAGAGGAGCGGAGCCTCGCGCATGCGTAGTAGGGTTCCTGGCATGAAGCCGTAAGGCTACACTGCCGGGTTCCCTTACTCGCAATGGAGGAGGCATGCACCCGACAGATGATGGAAACACCAGCTACAGTGCCGACATCGCTGGACTCCAGGACAGGTAAGTGTCTGATTATTAAAAGTCGTGTAGCTGCTGGCTTTTCATTTTTGCAGTGGTGAACGGACCTCCGCTTTAAATAGTGTGTGTTTAGGATGTCTGTTATTTTACATAGCTGTTTTGGCAACTGTAATGTTCTTGTATGGCCCTGCATATCCCTAATTTCATGGTTGTATTCTATGTTGTGCTACAATATTTGTTAGGTCCCACGCTTAGGTGTAGGCTGGTCTGCTGCCTCCCCCAAGGAGCTCCAACCGGAGTACCAATAGTAGAAGTTATATGAGTATAGAGGTGGGTGGCGCTGCCCCTCACCTGAAGAGTGCTCCTCCACAATGGATCACTCTTTCCAGGTGAATGTAAAATAGGTGAAAAAAACACTGCCGGCACCTGGAGGGTAATCCTTCACAGTGAATCACTCTTTAAAGAATAAGTAGTCAGTGCTAAACTCAAAATAGAATAGATATCCTGATGGGTGTTTAAGGCAAGTTTATACAGATAAAGCCCTTATAATAGTGCTGATTACAAAGAGGTGTATCAGCTTGCAATGTGAAAGTGAATGTGCTTAGTGCAATAATGAGTGTTCTCACCCAGTCAGCAATTATAACCAAATTTCATCCTAAACAGTTCATCTCAACAGCTATATCATAAACGTACAGCGTGAGTTAATTGTATCCAAATCATTAGTAAACAAAACTAAGTGCATTAACATAACATTGATTATAATTTCAGTCTTTTAATAGTGCAAAAAATAGCAGAGTTTCAAGTGACTTTGTGCTTGTTCAAAAGTGACTTGAGCCTATATAGCAATTTAGGTGACTTCCGTGCTCCCCTTCAGTTCCCCACTCACCAGATCCCTGCATACCACAACGTGCAGATTTTTCTGCACAGGAATCTGCAATGTGTATGGAGCTTTCTGCTCAGGAAAAAAAACTGATGTGACATCAACATTGGTGTGAGTAGGTCACATAACTGACGCGCATGAAAACTGATGTCTCTGCAAGTGAAATCTGTGCGTTATTTCCATAAGTTTTCATGCAGGTATGGAGACCGATGCCCCAGTAGAAGACCGATTGGTCGAAACGCGTCGGCTTTGCTGATTTTGAGACCCCCATATTGCTTTTATTCTGTTTTTGTTTTAATTTATATTTTTATATGCTCTGTACTGCTTGGGTTAATTCCCTTTTGTACTACCACCTATACCCCACACCTAATAAAAGTAGTGGCGGATTTACACTATTGGAGTTTCCTTTTTTTCCCTTGTTCCTTTTTTGGTTTTTCCTGGTGCCACATGTCACTGTGGACCATTCTGGATGACATGTCAGTGCTGTTTTGGAGGATTTCGGAATATCAACTTGGGAATCCATCCTAGATCCGGAGGCGTGCTGTCCGAATTCAATCTTTGGTCTTCCCGGTGCCATCTACATGAATTACCCTAAGCCTAACCGACCCACTGCCGTACGGTAGGTGGGTCCAACATCGCTGGTAAGCGTATTCATTTCATATCCGTTGGAGGGTCACCATATCTGTGTGCCTACATACCAGAATCTGTGTCTCCAGTGATCCTTCAATATCATAACATCCTACATGAAAGGATGTCCTATTTCACATGATAATTCTCCTTTGAGCAAGGACTTTATCACTTATATATAATATTGTGTTTGGTTCAATCGCACAATATTGGACTTGTTGCACATTATTTATTTGTGTTTTGTGAATTATTTCAGTTTCACCACTTATTCACTTTTTTGTTAGCGCTACACATTTGTTTTCACATGGTGTGAATGAGTCCTTTAAGGGGCAACATAGTGACGCCTGCCTACAATCATACTGATCCAGTGACTTCAGCATTCTCTGAGTCACTGCCCCAGAACATGTTTGCTGTTTAAGAGTTCCGATTTATTCTGACTTCACTGGCTGCACACTTTTCCTGGATCAATAACTCAAAAAGTATAAAAACCACAGGCAGATAGTCAACTGTAATTTTTTTTTAGAAGGAGGGTAGCCATTACAGACTTTATCTATCTTTTACTAGTCTTGTCCTAAAATGCCAGTACACACTTCTGCGATTACAGACATTGCATGTGATTCGCACCGCACTGCTGTGAGGATCACATGCAATGTGAATTCAGCCATACGGATTGTATGGCTGAATTCGCATCGCATTCGGACCAAAATCATGCAGGACCCTTTTTTTTGTCCGCACCAGAATCAGATCACATTGGGGGTGAATCTGATTCCTGTCTGAATTCACAGTTGGCACTGCGATATGGGAATCGATCTGGGGGTGTCATTAACTTTGTATTGACACCTGCGGCAGTTCACATAGGGCAGTGTGAACTGCCTGCAAGTTGTATGCGATGCAAGAACCCACACTGGAATCGCGCTGGTTCTGGCATTGCATATGTGTGAACTGGCACTTAAATGGAATCATAAAGTCATTTTTGCACCTGCCACACAAAAAAGCACCTTTTACTTTTGAAGGGTTTGACCTATCAGAGCCTAATGCCACGTACACACGGTCGGAATTCTGGTCGGAAAAAGCTCTGATGGTTTTCCCGTCGGAACTCCGACGGAATTTCGCTCAAACTGTCTTGCCTACACACAAATTCCAACGGTCAATAACACCGCGGCATACAACACGTTCGGCACTATAAAAGGGAAGTTTAATGCTTCCGAGCATGCGTCGAATTGTTTCCAAGCATGCGTCGGAATTTTGCGTGTCGGAATTGCATACACACGATCGGAAAATCCGATAGAAAGGTTTTCCATCTGAAAAATTAAGAACAGGTTCTCAATCCAAAGTCTGTCGGAAATTCCGACAGAAAAAGACCGATGGGCATACACATGGTCGGAAAATCCGATGAAAAGCTCCCATCGGACTGTTTCCATTGTAAATTCCGACCGTGTGTATGCGGCATAAGAAGTGATATGAATAGTGTCATGTACAAGCAGCCACAATGTATAAGGTCCAGCTTTTTACATGGAATACTTGAAACATAATACAATGCAACATTTACTGTCTCTGTATTGGCATTTACCAGGACATTAAGTAATTAAAGCAAACTATTGCCTCCCATTAAAAGCATAAGTGCTTATAATTGCATCAGCAATTACAGTTTTCACTTAGACCCTCTTAAAAGTCCCACAAATACCTGTTGATCCTGCCAGTGAAGTCCACGTGCTGCAACTTCCTGTGATGGTGAGACAAAAATGCTGCACTGCTCCTGAATTGAAAGCAGAGCTGCCACATTGGTGTAGCCTGTGACTGTTTGCACTACAGCTGGATAAAAAAAAAAAGTTGCAGAGGTTGTGGCTATCAGCATTAGTCCTGCCCACTGATTTTGGATTACCTGCCCCGTTACAGAAACCATCCTTGTGTGAGCTGCAGTGTCTGGGAGGGGAAGTGTGTGAGACACAAAAAAAAGAGGATTTGGATTATTCAGGGAAGTTGAAGGAAGTTTTTTTTTTTTTTTTTTGAATCGTCTGCATCACATTGTACTGGATTTGGTCCTTGTTTAGGCTGGCAACAGTACAATTGTACTTCAACCCCTTGGTGGCCACACTACAGCCGAATGACCGCAACAGCGCAGCCGCACTTTGCCTGGAGGCTGTCATATGATGTCCTTACGTGCTCCCGCTGCCTGTGCACCCCCTGCGGCGTGCATCAACAGTGATCTGTAATTGCTGCATCTTTCAGCTGATCACAGATTGGAGTAAAGAGCCAATCACGGTGGCTCTTCACCATGTGATCGGCTGTGTCCAATCACAGCTGATCACGGTTGTAAACAGGATTTGCCAGTTATCGGCAATCCTCCCTTCGCGCTGACAGCACATGAGGAGAGGAGAGACGAAAACCGACAAATTCACACATGCACTGACAATCAGGGCACTGATCATCAGTGTCCTAATTATCGGTGCAGCCCCAACAGTGTCCACCAGTGCTGCCAATCTGTGACCACCAGTGATGCCTGTCAGTGCCAATCAGTGCCCCATATCATTGCCGCCTATCAGTGCCACATATTAGTGCAGCTTCATCAGTGCCCATCAGTGCTGCCTCATCAGTGCCCATCAGTGCCCATCACTGCAGCCTATTAGTGCCCATCAGTGCAGCATATCAGTGCAGCCTCATCAGTGCACATCAGTGAAGGAAAAAAATTACTTATTTTGAAAATTTTATAACAGAAACAAAGAAAAACTTTTTTTTTTTTTTAAGTTTCCGGCTTTTTTTCTTTTGTTTAGCAAAAAATTAAAAACCCAGTGGTGATTATATACCACCAAAAGAAAGCACTATCTGTCTCAAAAAAATTATAAAAATGTTTTGTTTGGGTACAGTGTTGCATGATGGCGCAATTGTCATTCAAAGTGGGACAGCACTGAAAGCTACAAATTGGTCAGTGCCCAGTAGGTAAGTTGCTAAGCACTGTCAGAGTTCATAAGCACCGATGAAGAGAAGGTGTGTTTGGCCCCCGAAATGCATTGGATGAATTCTGCTATGAATCAATTTTACTATTAAATAACTTTGGGCTCTGGGACATTTGTTCGGCTCACACATTTGGATTGCATGTGTGTGGATTTTCAATTCTGGGTCCTTTCCCATTTTCGTGAGGGTGGTCCCTGGGTGGTCCCTGTTTTGTGGAGTGCTGCCAAACCGGAACCAGTGTGCCTGGGGACAGTTTAGAAAATCGTAGTTTTGGTATCCAAAGTGTGGCCTGGGGGCCGGATGCTTACTTTTATCCGGTCCTCGGAGCACTATTTAATTCCCTGACACCAGCGATGGTGCACAATTGCTCACAATTACACCAACAATGGGGCACATTTCCTCCCAAGTGGCAATCTGTTCTTTTCCCTAGCATGTTCTCTTACCTAGGGCATTTTTTCCAGTGTGATATTGTTTTCCCTGTCTGCTATGTGCCTTAGACCTTGTAGATGGATCCAAAACTCTAGTCAGGCAGCTTCAAATTCATGACAGGGCCACTGGGTGGTGCTTCAGGTCAAATTGACATGAAAATAAATTACAGAAAAACAATTCTCACGTAGAATATCCATAGCCAGATCTTGGAAGTCCCCTACGGTCCCTTTCCACCTGCTGAAATCTAAGCTATCATGAATAATGGTAAATGAACGCCTTTGAACGATAAAATTGCTTTGTTTCAGATGCATTATGAGATGGGATTGGCTCTGGAGTGCTCTTCTTCGGGGATAGAGTGCACCTCTTTTCACTGCTCTCTATCTCAGTGGCGGCCCATGCAGTGGCGGCCCCCTCTCTCCTGCCACCCCCTCTATCACCAATAGATAGATTCATGCATTGCATGAATCTATCTATGACTGCCGCTGCCACCCCCTATTCAGGCGCCGGGCCCCTTTTCGGGCGCAGGGCACTTGAATTACAGTGGTGGGGGGGGGGGTTTCTGAAGCACCTGATTAGAGCCATACGCAGGTCACTCAGCTGTGTGTTAGAAAAGGGAATGAATATTCGCTTTCCTAACACTATAAAAAAAGGGGGGGAGTTTGGGACTTTAAATGAAGCACTAATAAGTGCCTCCATCCCGGTAATTGCTTGATATGAAAAGGGAGGTTGGGACTTTAAATGAAGCACTTGGATAGTGGAGGTAAAGTAAACCATGTTTAAATTTCACCATGGAATATTTATTGGTTTATGTAGTATACAGACAATCAAGAGCATTTATCCTATATACATGTAAGGGTATGCACATGACAAAAGCGTAGTAAAGAGGAACACATACAGTAATGCATGATTCTAAAAGTAAATAAACTGAATGATATAGCATAGTGATATCAATCACAGCATGCCTGATAGAGACAGATGTACCCACATGGTAAATATGCATATACT
This sequence comes from Lithobates sylvaticus, assembly GCA_028564925.1. Lineage (NCBI taxonomy): Eukaryota > Metazoa > Chordata > Amphibia > Anura > Ranidae > Lithobates > Lithobates sylvaticus. The sequence goes on from CM053028.1 coordinate 73,139,306, forward strand.
AGGTAGAAAAAAGTTTTTTAATTTGCATATATAGTTAAAAAATCAAATAATGCTAAAATGATCATGGTTCCATATGCAATGTAGCTGGGGCATCAAATCAAAGCTCGACGCGTTTCGTGGATGTTTCTCCACTCATCAGGAGCTGATGCGACCATGAATTCCTAGGGAATGTATATAGAGAGGTAATGAACCATGTTATAAAAGAATATGATACTAATAATAAGCATTTAATGCATACAGATGGTCAAAAACTAAATGCACTCACCAACTCGGACAACGAGCGCAATGCGTGGTGGTGGGCGCAGGGTGGGCCAGGAACATAAACTCTCCCCGGGAGCTGAGGCGGCATATATAAGGGATGCAAACTCGGGCGAGGTGAGGGAGTGCAAGAGTGAAATAGAATCTCCAAAACTGGAGATATGATGTAGTTGTTGAAATAGCCATATCTGGGAACAAAACATTGAATATGTGTATAATTTATGGTAATAATATTTAAAAATAAATTAATAATGGACCCAGTGATTTGGTAAGAAGTCTATCACTCCTTACCAAATCACTTTTAGCATTATTTGATTTTTTAACTATATATGCAAATTAAAAAACTTTTTTCTACCTAGTATATGCATATTTACCATGTGGGTACATCTGTCTCTATCAGGCATGCTGTGATTGATATCACTATGCTATATCATTCAGTTTATTTACTTTTAGAATCATGCGTTACTGTATGTGTTCCTCTTTACTACGCTTTTGTCATGTGCATACCCTTACATGTATATAGGATAAATTATCTCGATTGTCTGTATACTACATAAACCAATAAATATTCCATGGTGAAATTTAAACATGGTTTACTTTACCTCCACTATCCAAGTGCTTCATTTAAAGTCCCAACCTCCCTTTTCGTATCAAGCAATTACCGGGATGGAGGCACTTATTAGTGCTTCATTTAAAGTCCCAAACTCCCCCCCCCCTTTTTTTATATACATACCGGGATGGAAGCATTTGGATACTTGGGATTGGTAGTGTTCCCCTACCTTCCCTGTGTGAGGCTTGCCCTCATTTATAGGGTACCTTATACTAAGGTTACTATACTGGTGGTATTTATGGACATTATTTCTGTATATTTATATTGATTACAGGTATATATGTTATATGGTCTTTGCCTAAGGCAGTACCCCTGGCATCGATTTGATGTCCCACATGAGTATCTGTTTATAATGCCCAGTGCACACTCTCCATCTGGCCTTTGTTGCGCTCTGTGTGGTGGATTGGGTGTTTGTGTGGTGCCGGCTGATTTCTCTCCGCGGGAGCTGCGATGCACCAGGGGGTCCTCCCTTCATCCCCCCTCACCCGTGATCGGGAGGTCGGGCGGACGCCCCTCTGCGCATCGGCGCCACGCATGCTACGTCGCGCGCATTACGTCAGTCCTTACGTCATTGCGCCGATGCCTAGTGTTTTCATCCCCGTGTCCTCGGGGAGGGGTCTTCTCGCGCCTGCTGCTGAGTGCATACTCGGCTCAGGTGCGGCTCCTTCTCCTTGATCTCACGTTGCGTGGCGTTGGCGGCATATTTAAACACCCCTCATTTGGAGTCAGCGGTGGTTACGGCTGGCTGCTACTTGGGGTCATTGCACACCAGCTCGCTGGTGGTGCTGGTGTTTATTGGATGCAACATCTTTGGGTGAGCGTTCTTTTCTCTCTGTCTCCTGTTCTACTTAGTTTTATGTTTATGGTTTTTTCCTTCACTGGTGCCTTTGCTGTGTTGGTTTCTGCTCTCTTTTCCATTTTCACCCTTTCTTTATCTGCAATCTTGCACTCACAATTTTGGTGACACTCTTACTTCTCCTGCATACCTTTACTTTTACACACTGACATTCTTGTACCACTCTTTCTTACACTATCACTTCTTACCAAATCACTGGGTCCATTATTAATTTATTTTTAAATATTATTACCATAAATTATACACATATTCAATATTTTGTTCCCAGATATGGCTATTTCAACAACTACATCATATCTCCAGTTTTGGAGATTCTATTTCACTCTTGCACTCCCTCACCTCGCCCGAGTTTGCATCCCTTTATATATGCCGCCTCAGCTCCCGGGGAGAGTTTATGTTCCTGGCCCACCCTGCGCCCACCACCACGCATTGCGCTCGTTGTCCGAGTTGGTGAGTGCATTTAGTTTTTGACCATCTGTATGCATTAAATGCTTATTATTAGTATCATATTCTTTTATAACATGGTTCATTACCTCTCTATATACATTCCCTAGGAATTCATGGTCGCATCAGCTCCTGATGAGTGGAGAAACATCCACGAAACGCGTCGAGCTTTGATTTGATGCCCCAGCTACATTGCATATGGAACCATGATCATTTTAGCATTATTTGATTTTTTAACTATATATGCAAATTAAAAAACTTTTTTCTACCTAGTATATGCATATTTACCATGTGGGTACATCTGTCTCTATCAGGCATGCTGTGATTGATATCACTATGCTATATCATTCAGTTTATTTACTTTTAGAATCATGCGTTACTGTATGTGTTCCTCTTTACTACGCTTTTGTCATGTGCATACCCTTACATGTATATAGGATGAATTATCTCGATTGTCTGTATACTACATAAACCAATAAATATTCCATGGTGAAATTTAAACATGGTTTACTTTACCTCCACTATCCAAGTGCTTCATTTAAAGTCCCAACCTCCCTTTTCGTATCTTTCCTAACACTAAACCGCCTCTCCGCCAATCAGGTGCTTGGGTCTGTTACCTGTCACGTAATTGGCTGAAATGATAGGCGTCGCTATTGGACGCCCAGCAGGAGGACGGGAGATGAGGACGGCAGGAGACACATGGAGGACACCGCTCGTCGCCGTCACCCGCTGCCCCACCAAGACAGGGTAAGTGCCGGCACATGACAAGTGGGCGGGGGGTCACACTGGGGGCATTCAAGGGCACACTGGCAGCATTCAATGGGCACACTGACAGCATATTATGGGCACACTGGCAGCATTTGATGGGCACACTGGCAGCATATGATGGGCACACTGGCAGCGTTTGATGGGCACAGTGGCAGCGTTTGATGGGCACAGTGAGATCGTTTGATGGGCACAGTGAGAGCGTTTGATGGGCACAGTGGCTGCAATTGATGGCACAGTGGCAGCATTTGAGGGGCACAGTGGCAGCGTTTGATGGCAGAGTGGCAGCGTTTGAGGGCAGAGTGGCTGCGTTTGATGGCAGAGTGGCTGCATTTGATGGCACAGTGGCTGCAATTGATGGCACAATGGCAGCATTTGATGGCACAGTAGCAGCGTTTGATGGGCACATTAGCAGTGTTTGGGCACAGTGGCTGCAATTGATGGCACAGTAGCAGCGTTTGATGGCACAGTAGCAGCGTTTGATGGCACAGTGGCAGCATTTGAGGGCACAGTGGCAGCATTTGATGGGCACAGTAGCAGCGTTTGATGGCACAGTGGCTGCAATTGATGATTTTTTTTCAAATTTTTTTGCGCACCAGCCGACACTGCTCTATCTCCTCCTTCTGTCATCTTTTCTCTTTCTCTCTTCCTTTTTGTCTGAATTTGCCTCTTGCTAGGCCCCCGGGCCACTTGTGGTCTTTGGGACTACACAGGAGTCAAGTTTGAATGTTGTATCAAGCAGATGTAGTAGAGGGGGAAGGGGGTTCACCTCTCAATGTTTCCCCTGTTATGCACAGCAATACATCCGCAAATTACCGACAGCGAGAACGGTTATTCCGGAATTAAGACTACATTATGTATGCATTTCCCCACCCAAGTTTTGTATATTTCTAATGCGATAAGCAGGGAGGGAACGGAATATTGTGTAATCTCATCGCTTGATGCTTCTTATATATGTTAAACAGTGTTTCTTCATTGTTAATTTACACACATAAGTCTAATATATGGATGATGATATAATAAGTTTAATATCAACATATACTCTTCTGTGACGTAAACAAATAATATTCGGGTTTTATTATGAGCAATTATTCTTTGTTACAACGGCAAATTCAGATTTTGTACTTTTTCTAAATTTTCTGAATAAAAATATTGAAAAGAAAAAACTTTTCTCATCTGGGGTATGTATCTCTTTTATATGGACTAATAAAAATGAAATCTAAAAGAATTGTCCCCCTTTTTTTTTTTTTTTTTTTCATCAGTTCATATGGAAGAGATAAATAAATACTCAAACTCTAGCATTATTTGTATGTATTGTTTTTGTCGTTTGTTTATATATTAAAGCTGCGATTCCCGCACCCGCAACCACCTGCAGTGAAAATGTGCTGCTCTGAGAAAACGTGTGCATGTAAAAAAGCAGCAGCGCGTTTGCGGGTGCAGAAACCGCAAGTAAATCACATGGTCAAAATGAGCATGCGATTCCCTTGCGGGCTGCGTTTTGTAAATAGGTGCATGCCACTTTTTCTGTGGGAAATGCAGGCACGGCATCCCATTCATTTGAACAGGCTGCCGTCCCCGCGCAAACGCGTGTCGCAAAAGTGATAACGCTTTTGCCTCTCCACAACCCGAGATGAACTGAACATTCTTCTTTTGATTGCTTTTGTAAGTATATCATTTTATTTAAAAAAAAAAATATGTTGTGGTGTCACCGGCTTGATAGTGGTACTTTTTTCAAAAGTTGTAAAATGTAATGCCTATGCATTTGATGTATATTGATATATGCTTTGTTTTTTAGATGTATTGCACTGAACAGTAATTCTTCCTCTTTTTTGTACAGTTTCAGATCCTATTATATGTTTTTAGAACCTTTGTACAATAAGAAGTTGCAAATTTTTATATAAAAGTCTTTTGAGTAATTGGATAATCTTTAATAATTTAATTTAATTTAAATACCAGCAGGTCACCCTTATAACACCTGCTCTTGTTTCTCTTCATATTATTTTCTGTAACCTAGCATAAAGGCAGACCTAAAAGACACACAACACTGCAGTTCCATAATAATTAATATATCATTAAATGTATTTTTAAATGCAAGTAGTGTACCTGAACTTTTTGAAGTCCCTGTACAGCAAGGCTGGAGTCTAATGCCCCGTACACACGGTCGGAAATTCCGACGGAAAATGTCCTATAGGACCATGTTGTCGGAAAATCCGGCCGTGTGTGGGCTCCATCGGACTTTTTCCGTCTGAATTTCCGACGGAAAAAATTTGAGATCCTGCTTTCAAATTTTCCGACAACAAAGTCCGATCAGACTTTTTCCGACCGTGTGTAGAGAATTCCGACGGACAAAGTGCCACGCATGCTCAGATCAAATTACGAGACCAAAGCTATTGTCTACTAGCCTCTACGTAGTTCCGTCGTACGCAACGAACATCACCACGTTCAGAATGAACGGATTTTCCGACAACTTTGTCCGACCGTGTGTATGCAACACCAGTGTCGGACAAAAGCCGTCGGAAAAAATCAGATGGATTTTGTGGTCGGAATTTCCGTCCGTGTGTACGGGGCATAAGAGGAAGAAGCAGCATAAGGTGCCTATTAGTTAATGTACTGACAAGAAACATGCTGATAGGAAAGGAAAGCAGGGTGCTAGAGAGATGAGCTCAGAGTTGTGCTACTTCTCCTTTCACTGTCCAGTCACAAGCTGAGTGTGGGTTCGGGATGGCCTGCGCTCAGAGGAAGTAAGTTGAGAGAGAGAGAAACATTTGTTTCTTTGGGTATATGTGCTCAATTCCACTAGGACTCTTATTGGGCCCTTTGCTAATACTGGTTTGTACATTGGATATATGTACTATATCTTTTCTTATATAAAGCTTGCATTACCTCTACACTGGTGTGCATCTATACACTTATGGTTAATGCTTTATGCTGGTTGCAGTAGTTTCTCTGCTTCCAATTACTTTAATTAGAAAAACTGGTTAATTCCCTAGGAAGGGAATCCCTCTGTTCACAGAGGCCCTGTCCTGGGTGGAGGCACTGCCAACTTTACTATCAAACCCACTCTTCCACTTAGCGAAGGTTCTGGTTTTCCTATTTACCTACAGGTTTTAGCGGGCCACTTCCCACAAGTGGGGTCACACTTTTGTGGGTGATGTTGGAATCTCGATGACTTTAAAAGATGGCAGATCTCCAGGAAACAGAAGTTAGATCCATTCACTCAGGATGGCACCGAGCTTTCTCTGCTGTGTTAGAACCTATCTCATGCTCTTTACTGAGATCAAGGTGATGTCTGTTTTCCATCAACGCGATTACGTCTTCACAGCCAATGACTTTCTCTCCAGGGAGGGAAGTGGAACACACCAGCCATCTCTGATGACAAGCCAGCTTATAACAATTGCTTCAGTTCATGAAACTTGCTCTTGTTACTGCGTAGCACTGCCGAAATCACAATACCTGTTTGTATAAAGACTGCAAAAACAATTCAGGTTCTTTGTGTTTTTTCTGTGGTTTTCCGGAAGCTGAGGGTCAAATTCCAGCTTAACCTAATAATATAATAAAATATTGCCGTAAGCCTGTAGTAAACTCTATAAAATTGTTAAAAAGGGGGGGGGGGGCCTGCAGGTTTGTGCCATAATGTGCTAGTTTCAGTAAGATTGTGCCTTCTGCCCATTTGAATGGCTGGGCCACTATGAAGTCACTATCGTGGCACTGCGATCTCTGCATTCACTGCACACTCAGCATACACAGAGCCGCAGCTCGACCCCGCCTTCTCTCTCCTCGTTGGCTCACTGGCTTTGATTGAGCCAATGGCGCCTGCTGCTGTCTCGGCCAATAAGGGAGAGTCCCCGGGCTGCTGCACACAGAAGGTTTTTTATCTTATTGCATAGAATGCATTTTAAGGTCATTGTTCATGATTCAACAACAAGAAGGAGACTGGGCAGAGAATGGCATCCATGGGAGAGTTCCAAGGCAAAAGCCACTGCTGACGAAAAAGAACACAAAGGCTCGTCTCTCATTTGCCAAAAAAATCTTGATTATCCCAAAGACTTTTGGGCAAATATTCTGTGGACTGACGAGACAAAAGTTGAACTTTTTGGAAGGTGTGCGTCCCACTACATCTGGTATAAAACTAACATAGAATTTCGTAAGAAGAACATCATACCAACAGTTAGACATGGTGGTGGTTGTGTGATGGTCTGGGGCTGCTTTGGAGCTTCGGGACTTGGACCTGGACGACTTGCAAATAATTTATGGAACCATGAATTCTGCACTCTACCAGAAAATCCTGAAGAAGAATGTCTGGACGTCAGTTTGTGACCTCAAGCTCAAGCGCACTTGGGTTATCCAGCAGGACAATGATCTGAAACACACCAGCAAGTCATCCTCTGAATGGTTCAAAAAAAACAAAACAAAAATAAGGTTTTGGAGTGGCCAAATTCCAGACTAAAATCAGATTGAGATGTTGTCGCATGACCTTAAACAGACTGTTCATGCTCTCAAACCTTCCAGTGTGGCTGAATTAAAACAATCCTGCAATGAAGAGTGGGCCAAAATGTTAGTGATATCATCGGATGGAACTGATGTGAGTATCTCCTAAATGGTGCACATTTAGGAGATATTAACGGTACCTAGCCGTATGCAGTAAGGCTGGGTTCACACTGCTGTATGGAGTGGCTCACAGCAGGGGTCCGGTGCGTCCCTGTTCACCGTTTCAGGTCCGATTTCTGTATGAATTTTTGGCTGAATTCAGACCTGAAACGGACCAGAAGACGAACAGGACTCCTGTTCAATTCGCTCCAGAGCCCCTCCAGAGATGTGTGAACCGACTCCATTTAGAGCCGGTCACAACCTCCTGACATGCGAATTGGATGCAGGGAAACCTGCATCCAATTCGTAATAGTGTAAACCCAGCCTAAAGAATGCTTGTTTTACTCACTGTGGAACCTAAGGGGTTAATCCTCTGCATTTTATCAAAAGGCTGTTTGATCCTGTCTTCTCTGATCCTCCCCTCCTTCCACAGTCCCCAATCCATCTGCTGATAGAGCAGAGGCTAGTGGACAAGCCACACATGCTCAGTTTGGTGTATAGTGCTAGAGTTTTTTTTTTCTTGAGAGCGAATGTGATCAGCACAGGGTCAATCAGCACTGTCCAGACAGAGGGTCAGGGGTCCTGCAGCTTTATAAGATAGTCAGAGCAGAATGAAAACCCCTCCTACAAACTTTAACCAAGCATTTAAGGGGTTGTAAACCCTCACCGTTTTTCACCTTAATGCATTATATGCATTAAGGTGAAAAACCTTTTGTGGTGCAGCACCCCCCAGACCCCCCCCCCCCCCCTTTCTTACCTGAACCCGATCGTTCTAGAGACAGAAACGAGCACAGCAGCTCCAGCCGCTGTCTCAGGTCCTCATTGGATAAATTGTTAGCACGAGGAGCCATTGGACACAGCAGCAGGACTCGGGAGCGCGCCCGCACGAGTGCCCCCATGGAATGCAGCTCTTTGTAGGGGCACTCAAGAAGAGGAGGAGCCAGGAGCGCTGCGGGGGGACCCCAAAAAAGGAGGATTGGGACCGCTCTGTGTAAAACTCTTGCACAGAGGAGGTAAGTATAACATTTGTTATTTAAAAAAAACAAAAAAAAACGAAGCTTTACAATCACTTAATAGAAATCACAAGACTGCTCTAACTGCTGATGAAAAAGGGTATTTAACAGTTTATATTTACTTAAAGCGGAAGTAAGCCCATCCATAAAACAGTTTAATTTCTGGCATGTGTCAGAAATGTAACACTCCCATTGGTTGTGCTTTCAACCAAACTGTTAAACCATTCAATGTCTGGTGTCATAACTGATCACATGTGCAGCATCATGGCAGTTGTAGATTAAACAGAGGCAAAGATGGCAGCTTCCTTGGCTGAAAATGATAGGGGAGTTTATTACACTTTAAACTATTGCATTTCCATGTACTCTGGGAGACCAGATATAGTGAATGCAGGGTCCTGAGTTTAGTAACATTTTAAGTTAGAGTTTACTACAACTTTAACTAGTTCATTGATGTGGTGGCTGCATTCATTTTTATTTTGCATTTTTTTACCCTGTTTTTCACCTGGTGATACTGCAACTAACACACTTCTTGCCCCTATGTAGGTATGAAGTATATTGGTGATCTTCATGACACACACAATCCCCCAGTCCCAGTGGCTCATCCCTTTCTCAGGAAATTGCGTCACCAATATACTTTGTAGCGCCCTGGGATTTAGTCAGGGAGCTCCTCGCCAAATTCCTTGTCAGAAGTAGCTACTGTAGTTAATTATTATGGATCCATTGACTTCTCCCTAAGTTTGGCCTGGTTGTACTTTCCTTTCTACCACCAGGTGGCTGGGCACTTGGAGGTATTAGATTGAGAAAGACAACTCAAGGTCAGGTTATGGGTATATGGGGTATCTCAGCCAATGAGCAGGGATTTTGTTGAATCCCTTGGCCTGCTGGGAGAGCCTATATATTCAGGTGAGGTCAGGTGATCCAGGTTCTTGTGTGCTGCTGCTGTGCCGAAGATTGGGCATATTCTGGGGGCATCAGGCTGCCAGGCTGTGTGAGGGCCTATCCAGTGTAAGAGGGCAGCGCAGGGTTGGGACTGCGGCTTGTAGTCCAACCAAAAGTGACGGTTCTGCTGGCCGGAGAACCTGTCGTGGTCGGAGGTTGAATGGAACATGTCGCCACTAAGGGACCAATCGCCTTTACCAGGGACCACAGTGAGTAATTGAAGCAAGTACCGGAGCAGTATTCTCATCCAAATGGGCACGGTGGAGAATCGGGAATCTTCAGCCAGTGATAAAGTCAGGGACGCAACCAGTGGAGGCGACGCTTGCAGAGCAGCCTTGTGTGCCAAGCTAGGGACCGAGCCGGTCAGCAGGGGTGAAGCTTGAAGGTATCTAAAGTGCCAAGTTAGGGACCCAGCAGGGAAGCGTGGGTAACGCTTGAGGGAGATACCACCGCAAAGGCCTTGAGGAGCTCACAGGATTCAGAGTCAGTGAATCAGAGGGTCTAGTGAGAGACCGGGAGCTCAAGGAGCTGAAGAACTACAAGTAGAAGTTGTAGTACAGCTGAGAGGGCAGCGCAATTATTCTCCTTTCTAATATGTTTGTGCTATAGCTCACATTTAATTGCTGCTTTTGGGACTGGTCCATCCAATTATATTATTGTTTTTTTGTGTTTTTTATTCTTAGCACATTTTTTTCCCCCTTTAGTACAGCTGAGAGAACTGTTACTTTGAATTAGGAACTGTTTAAATACTGTTACCATAGGAGACAGCAATCCTGCATGTGCAGATATGGCACCTTGCTGGGGCCTTTCCCTGTACGGCTGTCCTCCTGTTGAAGTCTCGGTGTCTGCCAATTGAAATTGCAATTATTTAACCGCCTGAGATCCGCGCTATAGCCAAATGACGGCTACAGCGCGGATCTGTTGTGCCGGGACTACGTCTATTGACGTCGTTCCGGCAACGAGCTGCCTGCGCGCCCCCTGAAGGGCGCGCGCGGCGCGCTCTGTGATCCGCGAGTCTGTGAGACTCGCCGGATCACAGATCCGAGTAAGGGGTCGATCCCGACCCCTTACCATGTGATCAGCTGTCAGCCAATGACAGCTGATCATGTGACAGTAACAGAGCCGGTAATCGGCTTTTTTTTCCTGCTCGCGCTAACAGCGCGAGGAGAAAAAAAAAAGCCGATCACCGGCGGCAGTGAGAGGGACATCAGTCCCTCTCACTGCAATATGCCAAGGGTCCATGGTGCCCCCCTGTGAATAAAAAAAGTGCCCACAGTGCCACCTGTCAGTGCCCCCAGTGCCATCTGTCAGTGCCCCCAGTGCCACCTGTCAGTGCCCACAGTGCCACATGTCAGTGCCCACAGTGCCATATGTCAGTGCCCACAGTGCCAGTGCTGCACATCAGTGTCACCTACCAGTGCTCATCAGTGTCCCCTACCAGTGCTCATCAGTGTCCCCTACCAGTGCCCAGTGCCACCTATCAGTGCCCATCAGTGCCATCTATCAGTGCCCACCTATCAGTGCCATCTATCAGTGCCCATCAGTGCCATCTATCAGTGCCATCCATCAGTGCCCATCTGTGCCACCCATCCGTGCCACCCATCCGTGCCCATCAGTGCCATCTTTGCTGTGCCCATCAGTACCGACTTATCTGTCCCCACCAGTGCAGCCTATCAGTGCCCACCAGTGCAGCCTATATCAGTGCCCACCAGTGCCACCTATCGGTGCCCACCAGGGCCGCCTCATCAGCGCATATCAATGAAGCAGAAAAATTACCTGTTTGCAAAATTTTATAACAAACTATTAAACATGATTTTATTTATTTTTTTAATTTTCCATCTTTTTTTATTTGTTTAGCAAAAAATAAAAAACCCAGCTGTGATTAAATACCACCAAAAGAAAGCTCTATTTGTGGGAAAAAAATGGTAAAAATGTCATTTGGGTACAGTGTTGTATGATCGCGCAATTGTCATTCCAAGTGCGTCAGCGCCGAAAGCTGAAAATTAGTCTGGTCACGAGGGGGGTTTAAGTGCAAAGTAATCAGGTGGTTAAGGGGGTCCTGGCTCTAACCCTCTTTCCCTTGCAAAATATAAAATGGACTGTCAAAGAAATAAAACTTCTTTTACATCTAAGAAGTGTCTGGAGCCCAATGACTTTTACCACCTTTGCACCCACTATGCCTCACAACCCATCACATATTGAAGGATGTCAGCTATCTTTGGCTTTGAAGGTTCTCATTAGACTGGAAGAGGTCAGAGTTTCTGCTACAACTTCATCCCTACGTAGTTTGGTTACTGGCATGTATGTGATTTATGCAAATATCCTGGGACTGTAATAGGCTTGATCCACCTGTGCATACCTTTATCATCCTGGACTGTACTAATTGATCACATTGATCCCCTTACTGAGCAATTTTTGCTCCTTTGGGTCTGTGACTACCTTCCTCATAGTAGTCTTTTTTTCTGCCCATATACGACTATACATCAGTATGCAAGTGGGTGGATGAGTGTCCGTGGTACCTGTGTCCTTTGAAAACGTTATCATATTTTAATTGAATATATGGTGGAGGTGCAGTTCCCCTATTAATCAATATTTGTGTTTTTTTCAATAAAGCCTTTTTTATTTCTTGTAATACTGGTTGTTCCTCGTTAACTAATTCTTGTGGCATCCTTGTCCATTTATGCATATGCTGGCATTAATCTAGAGCAGGGATATGCAAATAGTGGACGTCCAGCTGTTGCAAAACTACAAGTCCCATCATGCCTCTGGGTGTCATAATTGTGGCTGTTGCTATGCCTCATGGGACTTGTAGTTCTGCAACAGCTGGAGGTCCGCTAATTGCATATGCCTGATCTAGATGAACACACTCCTCTTCCCTCTGTAGATGATTCAGAGAGACGGTCCGTACTGATCCAAGGTTTCTGGGCCCTGGATCCAGTATATGGAGGTCCAGCTTAGTTAACTATTTTATTTTTTGTTTACACCAGAACTCACACTGTTTGCATTTGGGAAAACGCACCCGCACCCACATGGATGTCATATTGGGACACAGCAGCTGTGTTCATGCAGCTGCTGTGGCCCAAAAGACATCAATGAGACCGCCTGCATGGGGATGTAAAGGACACTTATGCATCCCCATGCAGGTAAACACAGCCTTTGTGTATGGTATAATACACGCACCCCATGTGAACGAGACCTTAGGGCAGTGGCGGAACTACTGCCATAGCGACACACGCGGCCGCTATGGGGCCCGCAGTCGCTATGGGGCCCCTGGGGAGGAGGAATGCATACTGCCGGGGGCCCGGGGGGGCGAGCACTGCCCGCACGGTCCCCCAGCCAGGGGAAGTGAGGAGAGGAAGAGGCGCGCTGTCCGTACAAGGCAGCAGAGCGCTGTGTAATAGCTTTTATTTGAATGTCCTGTCACTCCTGTGTGTGTTCCCGGGGCTCACCGTCACATAGCCCCACCTCTTGGCCCGACGCTTTTGATGGACAGAACGCCGGTCCAATGCGGGACATGTGACGTCATCAAAGGCGCCGGGCCAAGAGGTGGGGCTATGTGACGGTGAGCCCCGGGAACACAGGACATTCAAATGAAAGCTATTACAGCGCGCCTCTTCCTCTCCTCACTTCCCCTGGCTGGGGGACCGTGTGGCCGGTGCTCGCCCCCCCCCCCACTCTGAGACAGCCCCACGCTCGCCAATAGCCATTTGAGGGCTGCTGCAGTCTGGCTCACCTCTTCCACTGCACAGGTGAGGCTGCATTGGGCACGGGGAGGCTGCATTGGGCACAGGGGAGGCTGTATTGGGCACGGGGGAGGCTGCATTGGGAACGGGGGAGGCTGCATTGGGCACGGGGGAGGCTGCATTGGGAACGGGGGAGGCTGCATTGGGCACGGGTGAGGCTGCATTGGGCACGGGGGAGGCTGTATTGGGCACGGGGAGGCTGTATTGGGCACGGGGAGGCTGCATTGGGCACGGGGGAGGCTGTATTGAGCACGGGGGAGGCTGCATTGGGCACGGGGAGGCTGCATTGGGCACGGGTGAGGCTGCATTGGGCACGGGTGAGGCTGTATTGAGCACGGGGGAGGCTGCATTGGGCACGGGGAGGCTGCATTGGGCACGGGTGAGGCTGCATTGGGCACGGGTGAGGCTGCATTGGGCACGGGGAGGCTGCATTGGGCACGGGGGTGCATTGGGCACGGGGGAGGCTGCATTGGGCACGGGGAGGCTGCATTGGGCACGGGGAGGCTGCATTGGGCACGGGTGAGGCTGCATTGGGCACGGGGAGGCTGCATTGGGCACGGGTGAGGCTGCATTGGGCACGGGGGAGGCTGCATTGGGCACGGGTCAGGCTGCATTGGGCACGGGTCAGGCTGCATTGGGCATGGGTGAGGCCACGCTGCATTGGGCAAAGGTGAGGCTGCATTGGGCACGGGTGAGACTGCATTGGGCACAGGTGAGGCTGCATTGGGCATTGAACATGCTGCATTGGGCACAGGCCACACTGCATTGGGCACAGGTGAGGCTGCATTGGGCA
>CM053028.1:73153801-73215068 GCA_028564925.1 Lithobates sylvaticus
GGCTTCATTGACACAAATTAAAGGCTTCTTCCTGCAGATGAATACTGCCCCCTTTAGGCAGACCACCTACTTAATAATATAACTGTTATGCCGCGTACACACGGTCGGAATTTCCGATGGAAACAGTCCGATGGGAGCTTTTCATCAGATTGTCCCGACCGTGTGTATGCCCATCGGTCTTTTTCTGTCGGAATTTCCAACGGACTTTGGATTGAGAACCTGTTTTTAATTTTTTCCGACGGAAAACCTTTCTATCGGATTTTCCGATCGTGTGTATGCAATTCCGACACGCAAAATTCCGACGCATGCTCGGAAACAATTTGACGCATGCTCGGAAGCATTAAACTTCCCTTTTATAGTGCAGTCGAACGTGTTTTATGCCGTGGTGTTATTGTTATCGGAATTTGGTGTGACCGTGTGTAGGCAAGACAGTTTGAGTGAAATTCCGTCGGAATTCCGACGGGAAAACCATCAGAGCTTTTTCCGACGAGAATTCCCACTGTGTGTACGCGGCATTAGATATTGTTGCATTATTTAAAAAAAAAAAAGGAAATACTAAAATAGAAAAGAAGATGTTTTTTTTTTTTTAAATAAAACAATGTACCAAAAAGTTGTATGTGTTCTTAAAAAATATATATAAATTATTTAAAAGGGAAGTAAACGCTGCCTCTTTTTTTTTTTTTCTGACCTGCAAAGTAAAGGCATAATGTGCTAGTATGCATCACATACTAACACATTATGTGAAACTTACCTGCAAATGAAGCCCTCGTTGTCACCGCTGGAAGCCGCATCCACCTTCGCCCATCTTCCTTCCGGCTCCACGGACTCCGGCTGTGTGACTGGCCGGAGCCACGTAACGTCACTTCCGTACATGCGTGTGCGAGCCGCCGGTCACAGCACAGGGCTTTGAAGAAACGGCACGGGTGGCCGTTCCTTCACAGCGCATACGCCGATGACATAATCGGCGGGATATACAGTAAAATACTCCTAAGCAGTGAAAGTTTAGGAGATATTTACAGTACCTATAGGTAAGCCTTATTATAGGCTTACCTATAGGTACAAACAAACCAAGGAAGTTTACTTCTTCTTTAAGCATGTAAATTATTCATAGAGCTAATGTCCAGTTAACCAATGCCAATGCACAGGGCTACATTTGGCCTTGGCATCTAGTCATTAACCACTTGCCGACCGCCCCATGTATATATACGTCGGCAGAATGGCACGTACAGGCAGAACCACGTACCTGTACGTGCCATTCTTCCGGCGGGTGGGGTGTCCGATCGGAACCCCCTCCGCCGGCGGGGACGGTCGGCATCGCTTCAGGAGCGATCCGGGACGAGGGGACGGCCAGTGGTTTCTGGCCACCCCCTCGCGATCGCTCCTGGCGAATGAAAAGCTTCCCCTTCCTGTCTATTGTATAGACAGGAAGGCGGAAGTGATGTCACGCTCGGTGCGCCGGTCTATGTGACCGGAACACCGAGGAGTGAAGATGTACAGGTTAGTGCACAAACACTACACTGACACCAGTACACATAGGCACACAATCCACCCCCCTGTCACCCCCAGATCACCCCCCAGATCACCCCCTCCCCCCCCCAGTCACAGTGTCACTAATTGCAGTGATCATTTATTTACTGATCACTGCATTTAGTGTCAGTGTGACTGTAATAACTGTCAGGGCAGTTAGTTTTAGGTCCAAGGTAGCCCCCTACCCCCCCCCTAATAAAGGTTTAACCCCCTGATTGCCCCTAGTTAACCCCTTCACCCCCTTTTGCCAGTGTCACTAAGCGATCGTTTTTCTGATCGCTGCATTAGTGTCGCTAGGTAACCATTTTTTTTTTATTTTAACCGCCATGTTTATATAGGTTCATAAATAGGTTTATAGGTCAGGTACCCCCATATTACAACCTAAATAAAGGTTTTAACCCCCTGATTGCCCCTAGAGTTAACCCTTTCACCAGTGATCACCGTATAACTGTCACTGGTGACGCTGGTTAGCCAGTTAGTTATTTCGTTATTTAGGTTCCCCGTCAGGTTTTTTATATAGCGTCAGGTACCCCCATATATTACCTAATAAAGGTTTAACCCCCTGATTGCCCCTAGTTAACCCTTTCACCCCCTTTTGCCAGTGTCACTAAGCGATCGTTTTTCTGATCGCTGCATTAGTGTCGCTAGGTAACCAGTTTTTTTTTAGGTTAACCGCCATGTTTATATAGGTTCATAAATAGGTTTATAGGTCAGGTACCCCCATATTACAACCTAAATAAAGGTTTTAACCCCCTGATTGCCCCTAGAGTTAACCCTTTCACCAGTGATCACCGTATAAATGTCACTGGTGACGCTGGTTAGCCAGTTAGTTATTTCGTTATTTAGGTTCCCCGTCAGGTTTTTATATAGCGTCAGGTACCCCCATATATTACCTAATAAAGGTTTAACCCCCTGATTGCCCCTAGTTAACCCTTTCACCCCCTTTTGCCAGTGTCACTAAGCGATTGTTTTTCTGATCGCTGCATTAGTGTCACTGGTGCCGCTAGGTAGCCAGTTTTTTTTTTGTATTACTGTTACGGGTGACGCTGGTTAGTTAGCTTGTTTTTTATACTGTCAGGGCACCCGCCATTTATTACCCAATAACGGTTTAACCCCCTGATCGCCCGGCGGGTGATATCAATTAGGTTTTAGGGTCAAATAAGGTCTGCGTCGCCCCAGGTTAGTGCCAGTACCGCAAACACCCACGCGCAAAGCATACACCTCCCTTAGTGGTATAGTATCTGAACAGATCAATATCTGATCTGATCAGATCTATACTAGCGTCCCAGCAGTTTAGGGTTCCAAAAAAACGCATTGTAAGCGGGATCAGCCCAGATACCTGCTAGCACCTGCGTTTTCCCCCTCCGCCCAGCCCACCCAAGTGCAGTATCGATCGATCACTGTTACTTACAAAACACTAAGCACACATAACTGCAGCGTTCGCAGAGTCAGGCCTGATCCCTGCGATCGCTAACATTTTTTTTGTGGTAGCGTTTTGATTCAGTCGCTAACAGTCAGGAGCTTTTTTACCTGTGAATCTCAAAAAAATAAAAAAAAACAAAAATAGTTGTCGTTTTATTGTTCTCTCTCTCTCTCTATTCTCGCTCTTTTTTTACTCCATTCTATTCTGCAATGTTTTATTATGTTTTATCATGCTTGCTTTTCAGGTATGTAATTTTGTTTACTGTGTTTTAGTGTTAAGCATTTTTTTGTTTTCAGGTGCGCCATTCAGTTGCAGCGCGGATTTATTTATCTTGACAGCAACAGCGTTTGCTCCCACGATACATAAAGCCGCGACTCCAATGCTGTAGGAGGTGATTTCACCACCACAGTTAAAAAAAAGAGCATACGTGCCGAAGCATGGGGGCAGCAGGGGGGGGGGGGGGAGGAGCGATTGGCTCCTAATGCCACGTACATACGGTCGAAATTCCGACCGTGTGTACACGGCATAACTTTTGCGGGAGGATGCCCCCATGCATCGGCATATATAAATGGTGCATGTATGCCCATCATTAGAAGTGGGTGGATGAAGGGAGGTATTCTAATGGTGGGCATACCCACCAATCAATCTCTTTTTTTCGTTCAGCCAAGAGGCTGCATGAAAAAAAAAAGATTACAATATATGTCCAGTATGTTGCTGGACTTTGAATGGTTATACCAGAATGATGCCTGCAGGTTTAGGTATCATCTTGGTATCATTCTTTTCAGCCAGTGATCGGCTTTCATATAAAAGCAATTCTAGCGGGTAATTAGCCTCTAGACTGCTTTTACAAGCAGTGGGAGGGAATGTCCCCCTCCCGGATATAAACCGCGACATTGGGAAATTGGGAAAGCATTTTATCACACCAATCTTGGTGTGGTCAGATGCTTTGAGGGCAGAGGAAAGATCTAGGGTCTAATAGACCCCAATTTTTTCAAAAAAAGAGTACCTGTCACTGCCTATTGCTATCATAGGGGATATTTACATTCCCTGAGATAACAATAAAAATCATAACAAAGAAAAAAAATGGAAGGAACAGTTTAAAAATAAAATAAAAAAGCTAAATAAATAAAAAAAAAAAATAAAAAAAAATAAAAAAAGCACCCCTGCCCCCCCTTCTCTTGCGCAAAGGCGTACACAAGCGTTGGTCTGGCGTCATATGTAAACAGCAATTGCACCATGCATGTGAGGTATCACCGCGAAGGTCAGATCGAGGGCAGTAATTTTAGCAGTAGACCTCCTCCGTGAATCTAATGTGGTATCATGTAAAGGCTTTTAAAGGCTTTTAAAAATGTATGTAGTTTGTCGCCACTGCGTGTTTGTGCGCAATTTTAAAGCATGTCGTGTTTGGTATCCATGTACTCAGCCTAAGATCATATTTTTTATTTCATCAAAATATTGAGCAATATAGTGTGTTTTAGTGCATTAAAATAAAAAAAAGTGTATTTTTTCCACAAAAAATGCGTTTGAAAAATCGCTGCGCAAATACTGTGTGGGAAAAAAAAATGCAACACCCACCATTTTAATCTGTAGGGCCTTTGCTTTAACAATATATATAGTGTTTGGGGGTTCAACGTAATTTTCTTGCAAAAAAAAAAATATGTTTTCATGTAAACAAAAAGTGTCAGAAAGGGCTTTGTCTTCAAGTGGTTAGAAGAGTGGGTGACGTGTGACATAGGCTTCTAAATGTTGTGCATAAAATGCCAGGACAGTTCAAACCCCCCCCCAAATGACCCCATTTTGGAAAGTAGACACCCCAAGCTATTTGCTGAGAGCAATGTTGAGCCCATTAAATATTTTTTTTTTTTTGTCCCAAGAGATTGAATAATGAAAAAAAAAATATATATATATATTTTTTTTTACAAAAAGTTGTCACTAAATGATATATTGCTCAAACATGTCATGGGCATATGTGGAAATACACCCCAAAATACATTCTGTTGCTTCTCCTGAGTACGGGGATACCACATGTGTGGGACTTTTTGGGAGCCTAGCTGCGTACGGAACCCCAAAAACCAAGCACCGCCTTCAGGCTTTCTAAGGGAGTAATTTTTTTATTTCACTTCTCACTGCCAATCACAGTTTCGGAGGCCATGGAATGCCCAGAT
This sequence comes from Lithobates sylvaticus, assembly GCA_028564925.1. Classification (NCBI taxonomy): domain Eukaryota; kingdom Metazoa; phylum Chordata; class Amphibia; order Anura; family Ranidae; genus Lithobates; species Lithobates sylvaticus. The sequence goes on from CM053028.1 coordinate 73,158,917, forward strand.
GGCATAAAACCCCCCAAAATGACCCCATTTTGGAAAGTAGACACCCCAAGCTATTTGCTGAGAGGGATTGTGAGTATTTTGGAGATGTCGCTTTTTGTGACAAAGTTTTGAAAATTGAAAAAATAAAAAAAAAAAATTTTTTTATTTTTTTTCTTTATTTTCTTCATTTTCAAAAATAAATGAGAGCTGTAAAATACTCACCATGCCTCTCAACAAATAGCTTGGGGTGTCTACTTTCCAAAATGGGGTCATTTGGGGGGGTTTTGTGCTATTTTGGCATTTTATGGCCTTCGAAACTGTGATAGGTAGTGAGGAGTGAAATCAAAAATTTGCACCCTTAGAAATCCTGAAGGCGGTGCTTGGGTTTCGGGGCCCCGTACGCGGCTAGGCTCCCAAAAAGTCCCACACATGTGGTATCCCCATACTCAGGAGAAGCAGCAAAATGTATTTTGGGGTGCAATTCCACATATAACTATGGCATGTGTGAGCAATATATCATTTAGTGACAACTTTTTGAAGAAAAAAAAATTCTTTTTTATTTTTGTCTTTATTCAATCACTTGGGACTAAAAAAAAAAAATATTCAATGGGCTCAACATGCCTCTCAGCAAATAGCTTGGGGTGTCTACTTTCCAAAATGGGGTCATTTGGGGGGGTTTTGTACTTCTCTGCCATTTTAGCACCTCAAGAATTGAAATAGGCAGTCATAAATTAAAAGCGGTGTAAATTCCAGAAAATGTACTCTAGTTTGTAGACGCTATAACTTTTGCGCAAACCAATAAATATACGCTTATTGGCATTTTTTTTTTACTAAAGACATGTGGCTGAATACATTTTGGCCCAAATGTTTGACTAAAATTGAGTTTATTAGATTTTTCTTATAACAAAAAGTAGAAAATCTCTTTTTTTTTCAAAATTTTCGCTCTTTTTCCGTTTATATCGCAAAAAATAAAAATCACAGAGGCAATCAAATACCATCAAAAGAAAGCTCTATTTGTGGGAAGAAAAGAACGCAAATTTCGTTTCGTTACAAAATTGCATGACCGCGCAATTACCAGTTAAAGTAGTGCAGTGCGAAATTGAAAAAAGACCTCTGGTCCTTAAGCTGACATTGGTCCGGGGCTGAAGTGGTTAATGACCCCTGTTTACAAAAAAGTTTAAAGTGGGTTTTCTGCAGTTTTGTTTTTGAACTTGAAGTGTACTAAATATGTGCAATGTAGGATATGCAAACAGGATCAGAGTGGCAAAGGGTATGCATACAATACAGAACAAGGTTTAATAGATTATAAAGCTGTGGAAAGAGGAGCTCCTCAAAGCAATTTCTCTGTGGCTCCATCAGGGCACAGCTCAGTCTCTATTATGCCCCGTACACACGGTCGGAAATTCCGACCACAAAATCCGTCTGATTTTTTCCGACGGATTTTGTCCGACACTGGTGTTGCATACACACGGTCACACTTTGTCCGTCGGAATTCGCTACACACGATCGGAAAAAGTCCGATAGGACTTTGTTGTCGGAAAATTTGAGAGCAGGATCTCAAACTTTTTCCGTCGGAAATTCCGATGGAAAAAGTCAGATGGAGCCCACACACGGTCGGAATTTCCGACAACATGGTCCGATAGGACATTTTCCGTCGGAAAATCCGACCGTGTGTACGGGGCATTAGGCACTATTGTAACAGAGACTATAAAAAAATCACTACAGTCACAGTACAGAACACAGTTACTTGTGCTTATCCTCGCAGACAGTGTTCCTCATAGTGAGGTTCAGGCTAAGTCTGGTAACACAGGAGAACAGCTGGACTCTGGAGGTATCTCACGAATGGTAACACAGGTGAGTGCCTGCCAGAATCTTAGGGCTGGTAACACAGGTGTGTGGCTGGAGACACAGGGCCACCCAACATGAAGCACAGTACTTTGGTAGCAATTGCAGCAGTGCTTCCCACACTGGCTGGGTCTTCTGTAGAAGCTGTGTACTATTGTGCTCCTGGCCAGCTGTCTGCACATCTGGACTTACAGTGGAGCACCGTACACCTGGCTGCAGATCACATGTCCAGCCATCTCTACCTTATCAGGTGTGGTCTGAGGAGCAGAGGGCAGGAAATATATTCCCTGGGTGTGTCAATGATTTTGTGGGAACCCAGGGGATTTTGAGAACCCAAAGGGAATGTGGGAAAATGAGTTATGCCGTGTACACACGATCGGAATTCTCGTCGGAAAAAGCTCTGATGGTTTTCCCGTCGGAATTCCGACGTAATTCCGCTCAAACTGTCTTGCCTACACATGGTCACACCAAATTCCAATGGTCAATAACACCGCGACATACAACACGTTTGACGGCACTATAAAAGGGAAGTTTAATGCTACCGAGCATGCATTGAATTGTTTCCGAGCATGCATCGGAATTTTGCGTGTCGGAATTGCATACACACGATCAGAATTTCCGATAAAAAGTTTTTCCGTTGGAAAAATTAAGAACAGGCTTTCGAGCTAAAGTCCGTCGGAAATGCCGACAGAAAAAGACCGATGGGCATACACACGGTCCGAAAATCTGATGAAAAGCTCCCATCGGACTGTTTCCATCGGAAATTCCGGCCGTGTGTACGCGGCATTAAAGAAGTTCCAAGCCTGCATTGAAGCATATTAAGTCAGGGGGCACTCCACTACCAATCCTTAGGTTTTGAGTGCATTCTTCATATCTTCCCTTGGGGAATCTCAGTCACTGGGTCCAGCCTGAGTTCCCTGTAATATATGCACTACTGAGAGGGAAAAGTCCTGCTAACAGGATGAATTGAAATGAAAGTAACTTTCCCTAACTGGTAAACAATCAGATAGAGGTTTAAACCTTTTCCACTCTTTCCAAAACTAAAAAAAAGTTACGTAGAATATTAGTAACTACAGCTGATCCTGAGTTTTATATGACGTTAAATTAGGACCTAATTTTACAGATTGGGATGACCAAATATGAAATTCAGTGTTATTTTGGCATTTTGGATAAAGGGGCCAAATGCCGTTTCAATTTCTGCCTCTGCCTTAAACTGGCTATAAATGGATCGAAATTCAACTGGTTCAGCAGGGACCAGACAAATTTTGATCCATCTATGGCTCTTCCAGTTGATGAGAAGTCACTCTAATTAATTTTTGTACAAATTTTTACTAGTGTATACCTACTATTAGCCTGACTGCCAGGCCCAGGAGGTCCCACCTTTCTATCTTATTACCCCTGTAGTAAAGGAAGTGGCTTTTATATGACATAATCATCTTGTGAGGCTAGACTGCCAGGAGCTTCCCAGACTATTCTGCACCATTTTTCATCATTTGCTGCTCTGCAATTTTTTTTGGAGTGTGGTTCAGATTTCTGTTGATCTTAATGAAACCTCTAGTTCAGAAACTGCTCCTTTTGGACACTTGCAAATTTTTAAAAAGTTCAGGCAAACCACAATGATCTAAACTTACAGAAATTTGCTTGTCTTTTTGACATTATGACCTTTTGTAGCTAGACTGGCCAATGGTTGTTTTGTATGGTGGGGCAGCAAGTCACCCCTTGCCAATTTTGCTAAGTGCTGAGTTATTTCGTTTTTTTGTTGGCCCTATTACTTCTGTCACCCCCCATAAGACAGGGGTGTCTCAACTAAGACCGTAGGTGTCTAGTAATCTCAGGAAACAGAAGCAGGCAGGAAACATTAGATGATGGTCACCTAACATCTATGGCATGTTTTGGGCTCCATCTTCTGTATATTCAGTGTCTGATGGGTTGACATGACACACTGCTGTGAGACTAATCTGCAGCTATTTCAGTGACCCTATCAAGTGTTCACAAAGTTTTTTTTCCCACTGAAGGTAAAGATGGGAAGGGGGTTGTAGCTCCGGGGGACATCTCTAATCCACCGAGAAGGAATGAAAGACCTGCCACAATTATCTGTCAGAGACCGATCTACCCTGCGGGGTCTAATATGACACAAGGAACAGGAGTCAGTAACACTCCAGCCCCTTCCCCCCACCAGAACGAAATCTTATCAAGACAAGAAGAAATTAAATCCTAGAACAGCAATTGTGCAATTCTGTGAGCTGAACATACTTTATATACTCAATATAACCAATGTATTGAAGATAGATAGATAGATAGATAGATAGATAGATAGATAGATAGATAGATAGATCAGGGGTCTCCAAACTTTTTAAAGAAAGGGCCAATTTACTGTCCTTCAGACTTTAGGGGGCCCAGACTGTGCCCGGTGGAAGTAAACAATGGCCAATCTTTGGTATTAGGGGGGGAAATTGTTGGTGTCGTTGGGAAGATTAGTGCCCCATTTTTATGTAAGTGGGAGGAATTATGCCCCATCGTTGATGTCAGTGGAAGAAATAGTGCCCTTTTGTTGGTGTCAATGGGAGAAATAGTGCCCCATTTTTGGTGTTAGTGACAGGAATAATGCCTTAACGGCTGGATAAAGCCAAGCAAAGGGCCACATCCGGCCCCAGGGTCGTAGTTTGAAGACCACTGAGATAGATAGATAGATTTCAGATTGTAAACTTTTCTGGTCAGGGCCTTGTGCTTCATCTTCTGTTATAATAAAGACATTATTCTGTGATGTTCCCAAACACATGCTAAGCAATATGTCAGCATCATAATACAAAATGGATTATAGAGGGAGATTATACAAAAGATAGAGATAGATGGTAGAAGATTTATGAACAGGTGAAAATGTGAGTTTACAATTGTAATGGCTGTCCTAAATTTTAAACAATATTTTTGATAATAATAATGATAAAGTCCTCAAATTAATATCCCAGATGTATATTGCTCATTGATGTTGAGTGTAGTATACACAGCAAAATGTTTATAAAGAAATGCTGTTTTTATTGGACATAATCACATCTCCCTGAAAAATATTGCAGCTTTGTTTCAAGTGAGACTCTGGACAATAGAGTCCTCTCTACAGTATATACAGTATTATTACCTGTCGATCCTGCCAGTGGATATATTTTTTTTGTACACTTTGTTTAACAATCCAAACTGTCTAGAAATAGAGACTTTTACGCTGGCCATAGATGATTCGTCTTTTTTTGACCAGTTGATAAAAATAAACAAACGGATTCCCCCTTCCACACATTCGAGTTGGATGAAGGAATCCTCCCAACTGTGCTATTGTATTCTGACAGCCGGTGTCTTGCCGAGTTGGTTCCCCTGGTGGATTGGTTCCTCTCTGTACTGCGCAGGCGCAGTACGAACGACTAGGCATCTTCCGGAAATTGCCGAACCGAAACAGATGCGAGTGAAGTGTACACCGCACAGCTGATTTTGTTTGTTTAAAAAAAAAAAAAAAGTTTAAAAAAATACACTCCTAATTGAAAGGAAAAACACCAGATAGCACAGAAAAACACGTTTTCTATTACTCTCTTCTATATCCAGAGCTAAACGATTTCTTTTTATTTTGCCTTTGCCCCTTGCTTACAGTAATAGACCCGCCCCTTAGTTAGACTCCCCTTGCAGAGTAGCGCGAGCGTGCGGCATTGCCTCGTACACCGACTGCGCGTGCGCGGTGTACACTTCACTTCCAGCTGTTTAGCTTCGGCAATTTTCGGAAATTTCACTGCGCATGCGCAGTACAGATCTGCACTAATCCGCCGAGGGGAACCAGCTCGGCAGAACACCGGGACTCCTCCACTGCCAGAATACAGTGATCAGCTCAGCAGTCGATTGGCTGTATGTGCCAATCGAACACAAACTTTACAACAGCTTGAGATGAGTTTGAGACTAGTTGATCACTAGGTTGACTCCTCTTGAACAGGAATGGCCCTAGATGGATGGAAATTCAGCTAGTCCCTGCTGAACAGGCTATGTCTTGATCTATATATGGCCAGCTTTACAGAGGTTGGAACAATCCATCTAACACTGCTGGGAGGCTTACAACAGTCAGCTTTTACCGCACTATGTACAGTATATATATATGTTACAGGTTTGAAGTGGTTTATCAGGGTTATGGCTGAAGCTACCACCAGTATTTTTATTTTTCAGCTGGTGATTCTCTTCCTCATGAAAGTGATCTGAGTTGCTGAATAGCCGCTGGATCGATTTTAGAAGCAATCTCCCCCGTCGCTTGCCAGCCAATGTTTCTCGGGCCTACTGTTCTTACGTGCGAGCCTGGGAAGCGATATGACAGTTCACATGGCTGCTCACACAGGTGAGGAGAGACTAGATCATCTCTGATCACCTCTATGATCTAGGAGGACCGGAGTGACATCATGAAGTTGCTTCTGCTGTAGGTTGGAAGTAAACTTTTTTTTTTTTTTTTAAAAGCAAAATATCAGTGTTTTTTATTTTTTTTAAGATATTTTGCTTTCAAAGGTAAAGGAGATATCTGGGGTCTATAAGACCCCAGATCTCTCCATAAAGAGGACCCGTCATCCATTATTTCTATTACAAGGTATGTTTACATTCCTTGTAATAGGAATGAAAGTGAAAAAAAATGTAACTAACGGGACAGTATAAATAAATAAAGAAAAAAAATTGTAAACGCCCTCATTCTCCATTCCTGCACGCAGAAGCAAACGCATACGTAAGTCGTGCATGCATGTGGTGTTTGCACCACACATGTGAGGTATTGCCACGATCGCTAGAGCGAGAGAAATAATCCTAGCACTAAACCTCGTCTGTAATGCCCTGTACACACGACCGGTCTTTCCAGCAGATTAGGTCCGACGGAGTTCCCGCCGGAATTCCGGCGGAATTCCGAAGGACCTTCCGAATAAACGGACTTGCCCACACATGACCGGACTTTCCGGCAAACTAGGTCCGACGGAGTCTCCGCCGGAATTCCGGCGGAGTTCCGACGGACTTCCAAATGAACGGACTTGCCCACACACGGATCAAAGTCCGTTCATTTAGAACGTGATGAGTTACGACGGGACTAGAAAAGGAAGTCAATCTCGCAGCTTTTATTGGCGAGATTGACACCTTGCGAGCCCCGTCGCATGGTATAGATTTTAAGGGGAAGCCCCTACGCCGAAAAAACGGCGTGGGGGCCCCCCCAAAATCGGTACCAGACCCTTATCCGAGCACGCAGCCCGGCCGGTCAGGAAAGGGGGTGGGGACGAGGTGAGCGCCCCCCCCTCCTGAGCCGTACCAGGCCGCGTGTCCCCTAAACATGGGGGGGTGCTTTGGGGAAAGGGGGGCCCTGCGGCCCCCCCACCCCAAAGCACCTTGTCCCCATGTTGATGAGGACAAGGGCCTCTTCCCGACAACCCTGGCTGTTGGTTGTCGGGGTCTGCAGGCGGGGGGCTTATCGGAATCCGGGAGCCCCCTTTAATAAGGGGGCCCCCAGATCCCGGCCCCCACCCTATGTGAATGAGTATGGGGTACGATGTACCCCTACCCATTCACCTAAGGTGTAAAAGTGTAAATAAAAATACACACAATTTTTAAAAAATATTTTATTGCACAGCTCCGGGGGTCTTCTTCCGTCTTGGGGGGTCTTCTCGCCGGACTCCTCCGCTCTCTTCTGCTCTTTTACCTAGCTCTTTCACGAGGGAAGGAGCCCGGCTTTCTTCTTGGTCGTGGCCGCCGTCGTTGCCTGGGGGTCTCGTTCCGCCTTCGGGGGTCTCTTCTGTTCTTGCCGTCTTCTTCTTCTTCCTCCTCTTCTTCTTCTTCTTCTTCCGATGTTGCCTCGTCGCTCTCACTGGCCGGAATGGCGCTGTGTTGTGACTTATATAGGGACAAGGGGGCGGGGTCACATGCTCATGTCACATGGTGACCCGCCCCCCTATGATGTCACAGTCCCAGCATCCTCCGGGACTGGGACAACATATGGGGCGGGGGGGGTCTGTGCTGATTGGTTATCAGCGCAGCCCCCCGCGGATGCCCACACTGGACCACCAGGGACACCACCAGGTCCACCACAACAGATGGATCACCAGGGATGCCACCCTAGACCGCCAGGGATGCCAGTAAGTGCCCAAACAATGCCAATCAGTGCCCACACATATTGTCAGTCAGTGCCTGCCAGATGTCTTCTCATCAGTGATGCCCAGCAGTGCCATCTATCAGTGTCCATCAGTACCACCCATCAGTGTCCATCAGTGCCACCTATCAGTGCCCATCCATGCCCATCAGTGCCCACCTATCAGTGCCAAACAGTGCCTATCCGTGCCACCCATAAAGTACCCATCAGTGCCGCCTAGCAGTGCCCATCAGTGCCATCTGTCAGTGCCCATCAGTGCCACCTAGCAATGCTCATCAGTGCTGCATACCAGCGCCACCTATCAGGGCCCATCAGTGCCACCTATCAGTGCTTATCATCAGTGCCCATCAGTGCCACCTCATCAGTGCCAACTCATTGGTGCCACCTCATCAGTGCCCATCAGTGCCCATTAGTGCAGCCTAATCAGTGCCCATCAGTGAAGGAGAAAACGTATTTATTTACTAAATTTTATAACAGGAACAAAGAAAAGAAAAATTGCAAGGAAGTATTTTAATTTTTTCTGGAGTTCAGTTTTAAAGTGGTTGAACAAAGCGTATTCCTCTATAGTGTGTACTTGTCTTAATTAGGAGCACTAAGCCTCATTACTGTCTGCTATCAGCACGAATCACTTCTGACAAGTTTTCCTGACACCAAGAGAAAAAAAAGGTGACAGGGGAGGGAGCTCCAGCTGATTGACAACCTCAACTCTGTTCCTGTGTGAAGGGAGATGTGTCCCTTCCATCATATCAGCTCTTAGCCCCCATACACACGGTCGGAAATTCCCACCACAAAATTTGTCGGATTGTTTCCGACGGATTTTGTCCGACACTGGTGTTGCATACACACGGTCGGGCAAAGTTGTCGGAAAATCCGATCATTCTGAACGTGGTGACGTTCGTTGCGTACGACGGAACTACGTAAATGGCTAGTAGCCAATAGCTTTGGTCTCGTAATTTGATACTTTGTCCATCGGAATTCTCTACACAAGATCGGAAAAAGTCTGATCGGATTTTGTTGTCGGAAAATTTGAGAGCAAAGTCCGATGGAGCCCACACACGGGCGGATTTTCCGACAACATTTTCAATCGGAATTTCCGACCGCGTGTATGGGGCATAAGAGCTATCCTCGCTGAGCTCTGCAGAGTGTGAACTTCAGCTCTCTGCCCCGTTTTCTGACAGCACCGACAAACTTTATAAATTCAGCACTTTGAACGAATGTAGAGAACAGTAGACATTAGATAAACAGGTACAACTTATGTAGGAGGATATGTTTCATCCCTGTGTATCTTGTGAGGCCAGTCACTTCACTGGGGTGTATGTAAGGGTTCACAACCACTTTAAAGTGTCAAGCTTACTACAGTATATGGACCATTTGTGATTATATCCCCTTCAGTCGCCTCCTCTCAATGGAGAATAAATTCATTTTAGTTCATGTTTCATAGCTGAGGTCCTCCATGCCCCATTTTGTTGATCTTCTCTGCACTCTTTCCCATTCCACAACATCCTTTTTCTGAACTGGTGCCCAGAACAGAACTGCATTATTTATATAATATAAGAGAACATCATTTATTAGATAGCATCTCTTAACTGATGTGACTGCAATAATCTTTTATAAGATTGACTGATATGGTTTACTGCACTTTGCACTGCCTTTAATAACACTCTGTCTACAAAGGATGGATATCAGCCATTACAAAACAAGGAAAAGGCGTGAAGAATATCCCAACAAAGACTGAAGGTGTGGAGATGTTTAGATAATGGGAGCATCCAAACAGAAGGGCCCGGGGGAAATAAAAACACATTTATCTTAAATATCAGATTCCTGGCAGATAGTTTTAAGGGCTGTTGTTGTGAGTTATGGAGGTTCCAGCATGCCCCAACCAAAACACCCATTACAACGAGATAGGGCGGAAAGCTACAACCTTCCAAGGTCAAACACTCTAACTGCTAGGAACCCATAGGCCACATACATTCAAACAAATACATAACTATAGAATAATTTGTATATGATGTAACACCCTGAAGTCTAGGCAGGGTTGCTCCTAACTTTACCTGCCAGGTATAGTTGCCTTGGCCAATTGATAGGCATCAATTGATTTCACCCTAAGTCTGGAATTGCTGCACTTCTCTCTTCTGTCGCTGGGTGCCCGGGCACCTGGTGACATTAGATAAGACAAGGGCGATGCAAGGACAGATTGGGAGTATATGGGGTGTCTCAGCCAATGGGCAGGGGTTTTCTTGGGCCTCTCAGCCTGCTGGGAGGACCTATATATTTGGGTGGAGTCAGGTGATTGGGGTTCTGTGCCACCTGGATGGCTGTCTGGGTGGACGTATGTTGTGTTGCCCGGGCTGCTAGGGCAGAGTTTGGGCCTATCCCAGGCACATCTGGTTGCTAGCCTGTCTGAGGGTCTATCCAGAAGCAAGGGAGCAGCAAGGGATTGTGGCTTGCAGTCCAACCAGAAGTGACGGTTCTGCTGGCCAGAGAACCTGTCGTGGTCGGAGGTAGAAGGGAAGCTGTTGCCACTAAGGGACCATCCACCTTGTTACCAGGGACCACAGTGAGTAGCTGAAGCAAGTACCAGAGCAGTATTCTCACCAACTGGGGGACCGTGAATAAGCAGGAAACTTCAGCAGGTGCCAAGCCAGGTTAAAAGCTCTTTTAGGTCTAGGGGACAAGAAAAAACACTTTATTAATCACTCTGTGTGGTAGACTGTCCCTCAGGGTCCTCACATCTAATTCAGGGCTTTGGACATTACATTATACTTAATACCATGATCTACATACAGGACGCCGGACCATGGATTCCAATGGGGGTATGTTTTTTTTTTTTTCTCTAATAGGCTTCAAAAAAAGATGGGCTCGGGGGGCAGAGCACTGCGCTCGGAGCCCAACCAGTTGTGTGATAATAGCGAATGAATATTCATTATTATCACACTGATTCTCCTCTCGGACAATCAGGAAGTGGGCTGGAGCCGCCCCCCGACCGATGGAGGAGCACCAGCCGCACTGAAGTGATGTAATACATTCACCAGGGAAAGCTTGTTCAGCTCTAGCCAGAAACACCCACCATGCCAGGCCAAGAGAGCCACTAAAGACAGGCACAGCGCTGGATGGAGTGGGGTTGAGGGGGGTGAAACAAATACTGAAACATTTTTTACCTTAAAGTGAACCTTAAAGAGGAAGTAAACTCTCCCACTCTGATTAGTCCATTATAATAATTAATTATCAAACTATATCCCATGTAATCCAGCCCAAATCGCATATTACTTACTGTTTAAATAACTTTAAAAAAACTTGTTTCCAGGGGTTAGGCAGCGCCATCTTAAGTATTGTTTTCTGAGTCCACAGTGGAGTGTATTTCCGCCCTTACATTGAGCACTTCCTGTACTGTTAACCAAGCCTCCGTCTCAATCCAACGTTTCTATGGCAACCCTGCTTCTCTGTTCATAGCTGACTTGTTTTATGTCATAGTATTTACTTGTGCCGATTATCTAGTGTTTGCCTGTTTCAGTCTTATCAGTTTCAGCTGATAAGACTGCAGTAATGCTGTCCGATGGCCAGATTTACACTGCATGTGATGTCACATGGTCACATGGGGTGTAGGAGGAAGCTCTGAGTGATTATGAAGTCTCCTGGGATTTCAGTGGTGTGCCGTAGGAAGTCCTGATAATAGATAGACAAATACACAGAGTGTGCCGTAAATCAGGGGAGATCTGGGCATGCTCATTCTAAAGAACAAAAAGGATTACAACAATACTAAGCAAGTAAGGAGATATCTACAAGCAGTGTTCATTAGGGTTTTTTTTATGCTGATTTACATGGGACAAAGTTGTGGGGGAGAGCTTACAACCACTTTAAGTAATTTTTTCAACTTTCCATCTATTAAATCTTCTGCCCTTGTTGTTTTAACTTTGGATAGTAAAACATCTTTTTTCTGCCAGTAAATACCTTATACAGCCCACTCCTGTTTCTTGTCTGGTAAAAAGCCTAGGCTTTTGACATCATGCACAGCTCTCTCTTGTGAGAGTTTGCCAGGAAGGGAGGGGGGATGAGTCATAAAAGGGCAGACAGCAGCTTCAGCTGCCCACAGTTAAAATGGCTGCAGCCAGACCTAGTGGAGGGAGATTTCTGCAGCATATTTGGCAAGTACAGAACCTCAGTATATATAAAAATATGCAAAGTGGTTGGAAGGAAGCTTCAGAATGGAAAAGATGTTTTTATTATAAATTATGTAAGCAGACTGCAGTTCTTCTTTAATAAAGAGAATGCATTAAGGCAAAAAAAAGTTTAGGCTTTACAACCATTTTAATGAGAAGGGGAAAACAAAAAAGGAACCAGGGAAGGCAAAATGTAAGCAGAATAAAGTTCAACTGTAAGACCCCTTTCACACTGGGGCGTTTTTCAGGCGCTTTATCGTTAAAAAAAAAGCGCCTGTAAAGCGCTTGAAAGAAGCCTCATCTGCAATCCCAATGTGAAAACCCAAGTGCTTTAAGAGCCCTTTCACACTGCCAGCGCCCGAAAAACGCTCTTAAAGCGCCCCTTAAACTAGCGGTGCTTTACCAGCGTTTTTTGAGCGCTAGTGGGGCACTTTTAACCACTGCTAGTGGCCAAATAAAGGGTTAAAAGCGCCAACAAAGCGCTGCTGCTAAAAGCGCTTTTCAGGCACTTCCCATTGATTTCAATGGGAAGGGGCGCTTTAGGAGCGGTGTATTCACCGCTCCAAAAGCGCTGCAAAGAAGCTGCTTGCAGGACTTTTTTTGATGCCCTGCCAGTGCAGCGCCTCAGTGTGAAAGCACTCGGGCTTTCACATTGGGATTGCAGTTGTGGCTTCTTTCAAGCGCTTTACAGGCACTTTTTTTTAACGCTAAAGCGCTTGAAAAACGCCTGAAATAAACCCCAGTGTGAAAGGAGTCTAACTTTTGTACTATATCCAAAATTTTTTTTTTAAATGGCTACACGTACACATTAATCATAGTTGCCAATTGGGCCATAAACATCAGCTGTCATTGGTGACACAAATTTACATTCCTAACAGCAAATGGTAGGTCAGCACCCTGTGACATGGGGTAATGATATGGCCCTGTAGAATACACTTCAACCCAAACAACATATGGAAAACACAACAATGTTCAGAATTACCTGGACATTATCCATCATTCCTCATCACTAATATATATGGGCTCCACATCAGAAATGTAGTGACGGCTTCTCATTACACAGGTAATAAAGCAGACACCACATATGAGAATCATAACCATACAAACAACAGATCTCTTTGAAGATGTAAGGGAATGTGCCAACAGATGTTAAACAGCTTTAGGTGAAAGCCAAAGATCCAGTTTCTCCTAATCATTGACTCTCAGAGAGAACACTTGGTTTACAATATCTGCGGGAGGAAGAGTCAAGACAGATCCACTTAATTATCTTGTCATTGGGAAAGCAGGTATTAGAATGAGAAGAAAAATGAAGCTGATGGAGCAGGAATTTGCAAAGGGCAGAGCACAATCCAGAAAATAAAAGATAAATCTGGTTTAAAGTGATTGTAAAGGCAATTTCTTTTCTTTTGGGTAAAGTGGAGAGGGATTAGAACACCTGTCAGTTTTTATTGCTGTCTACTTACTAGACATGTGCACAACAAAAAAATTTGTTTATTTTAGTTTAGTTTTTTTTGTTTTTCCGAAAAAAATTGGTTTATTTTCGTTTTTTTAGTTTCCGTTGATTCGTAACGATTCGTACATTCGTAAGTCGTCGGTGTTCGTATTCGTAACGATTCGTACATTCGTAAGTTGGCGGTGTTCGTATTCGTAACGATTCGTAAGTCGTCGGTGTTCGTATTCGTAACGATTCGTACATTCGTAAGAGTTATTTTTCGTTGATTCGTTTTTTCGTTAGTTTAATTTTCGTTCATTCGTTTATTGGAAATTCGGATGCATTCGTAGTTATTCGTACATTCGTAACATTCGTAACATTCGTAGATTCGTAATCGGAGCATAATTCATAATTTTATGTAATGTGTATGCTATTATTAAATTTTAATAATTTACGAATCGAAAAAAAAAAAAGTTACGAATCGAAAAAAAAAAAAGTTACGAATCGAAAAAAAAAGTTACGAATGTACGATTTTTTTCGTTCAATCTATTCGAAGCACATTAAGCAGCGCCATTGTAAGAGACATGGAAAATTACCAATTCAACAAAAAAAAAAAGTTACGAATCGAAAAAAAAAGTTACGAATCGAAAAAAAGTTACGAATGTACAAATTTTTTCGTTCAATCTATTCGAAGCACGTTAAGCAGCACCATTGTAAGGGTAACGGAAAATTACCAATTCAACAAAAAAAAAAGCTACGAATGTACGAATTTTTTCGTTCATTTTCGTTGTTCCTTTTTTCGTTTTTCGGATTTTCTTCATTCGTACATTCGTTGTTTCTAATTAGTTTTTTTCGGATTTTCGTTGTTTGTCGGATTCGTTCGATTCGAACGATTCATTAATGGGATTCGTACGATTCAAACGATTCGTTATTCGGATTCATTCGATTCGAACGATTCGTTCATTCGTACGAAAACGAACGAACGAAAAAAAAGAAAAACCAAAAAACTAATTGCACATGTCTACTACTTACCTGCTCTGTGCGGTGTGTCAGAGGGTGTGGCACCAGAATCAGGGAACCCTATACATCAGTGGCTCTTTTGGGGATAAGCTCTACACTTGTAAAATTACAAGAGGTCCTATTTAGAGCTGAACACCAACAATGATATATTTTGCAAATTTACAATGGGCCACTCTGGCCCCATGTAAGTATTAATATGTAATACTTAGTCGGCCTCCGTGGAAGCTACTACAGCGATGGCAGCAATCTTCTGATGCTGTGACAAGTCGCTGCCTTTCTGTCATTGCCCCTCCTCTCCACCTCATCTGATCATAGAATGCTTTACATTCACTGAGAAAGATGCAAGGTGTTTTCTGATTGGCCGCCGTGCTGAGCGAGTGCGTCCCTGTGGTTACTATACAGGGGCATGTAATTAAAATTTTTGATATGATATTTCAACGCAGGCCCCGTTGCTGTGTCGAACAAGAGTATCTGTGAGGGGTTAGAGTGTTGTGGCACCACCACCACCACCCAAGGCCCAATTTTTCTGCCCCTGTGGCATGTAATTACAATTTTTGATATGATATTTCACAGCATGGCCCATTCCTGCACCCACCAAGAATAACTGTGAGGGCTTACAGTGTTCTGGTACCACCACCACCACTAAAGGCCCAGTTTTTCTGCCCCTGTTTGACAGGGGCATGTAATTAACATTTTTGATATAGTATTTCACAGCAGGGCCCGTTCCTGCTCCCACCAAGAGTAACTGTGAGGGCTTACAGTGTTCTGGTACTACCAACACCTAAGGCCCAATTTTCTGCAGAGTATATAGGGCGGGCCGTATAGTATATATACTGCTGTTCAGAGTTTATAGTGCCTGGGGGGCCCCCACGCCATTTAAAAAAATATTTGGGTGTGGGGTTCCCCTTAATATCCATACCAGACCCTGGTAATGGACTGGGGGGGGGACCCATGACGTTTTTTTCAATGATTTTCATCTATATTGAAAGCCGACAAGTTTTAAATGACATTTTTTCCTTTAGAAATTTAATTTTGCTGTGGTATTGTTCTAAACATGGGAAAAATGCGCTACTTTACAGGCATACTAAGGACATGATATTTAAAGGAATATTTAATTTTTATTGTTTCACTTTAAGCATTATTAAAATCACTGCTCCCGAAAAAACTTTTTATTTTTCACGTTCGTGTCCCATAGACTTTAACGGTGTTCGCATGTTCACAAATTTTTTGCCTGTTTGCATGTTCTGCTGCGAAGCGAACCGGGGGGGTGTTCGGCTCATCCCTACTGCAGAGGATGCAACATGTCCACGACCCCCACTGTTGACTGTAGACACAGAGGCTGCTTGGCCTCTTTTAGTGGCCTGTGAGCGTCTGCCTCTCCTTGGTGGCCTTCCGGTAATGATGTATTTTTTGTTTTGCAACTTCACACTACACTGTATTAGATAATGTGTACCCCGCCTGAAATGTATTAGAAAGTGTATAACGGCTGTACTGTATTGTATACTGTGTACACCACCAAAAGTGTAGTAGAAACTGTACACACTGTATTAGATACTTACATTAGACTCAAACTGTGGGCTCATCCCTAGCAGTGATAAAGAATTATCTGAGAACCACGATGACCCATGAAAGACTTATGCTGCGTAAACACGGTCGGAACTTCCGATGGAAACAGTCCGATGGGAGCTTTTCATCGGATTTTCCGACAGTGTGTATGCCCATCTGTCTTTTTCTGTCGGAATTTCCGACGGACTTTGGATTGAGAACCTGTTCTTAATTTTTCCAACGGAAAACCTTTCTATCGGATTTTCCGATCGTGTGTATGCAATTCCGACACGCAAAATTCTGACGCATGCTTGGAAACAATTTGACGCATGCTCAGAAGCATTAAACTTCCCTTTTATAGTGCAGTCGAACGTGTTGTATGCCGCGGTGTTATTGACCATCAGAATTTGGTGTGACCGTGTGTAGGCAAGACAGTTTGAGCAAAATTCCGTCGGAATTCCGACGGGAAAACCATCATAGCTTTTTTCGACGAGAATTCCGACCGTGTGTACGCGGCATAAGTCCTCTGAGCCCACTTTTCTGTCATGAGCAGTGTTTGCAAGATGAAAGAGTTTATGAGTTAGTTAAAGATTTTGCAGGTGCTAGGTGCAGGAAGAAAGACTTTTTGTAAATATTGTAGTGAGATGCATAACTGTGATGTGTGACTTGCCAGTTCTAACTACCTGTGTAATGTGTGTAGCACCCTCTACATAGGTAGGTGCTAGATTAGGATTTTTGGTAAGTGCAGGAAAATTTAGGCAGGCCTGGCTGGTAGCCAGGCCTGTTTTTTTGTTTGTGTGAGCTGGGAGTGGCTCAGAGTTTAGCAGCTGGTGACTCACAGGCAGCCTCACTAAGACCTCCCTCTTTTTTCTAGAGGATTCTAGAAGGACAGGAGGAGAGGAGAGGTGGAACTGCCTGGGGTGTTCTAAGGAGCCCTGACCCATCCTCAACCTGAATTGGCAGGGGGCAGGCCTCCTTAAATACCTAGAGTCAGCCCAGCTGGGGAGGAGTCGTAGGGTTTTAAAGAACTGGAGATGGAGTACTAGGCTGTCGGGGCCTTTGAGGGAGCTCCCCAGTCTCTTGACCTTGGGCCTGGGCTCGGGTGCAGGACAGAGCCCTTCAAGAAAGCGTGAAGGTTCTGGACAGGAGGCACAGGAGGAGCAAGAGAGGACAGCAGGAGCTAGTACTGCCAGGCAAATCTTCAGGAGGGAACCACCAGTTGCAGCCAAGAGGGCTGGTGAGTGATATGTTCAGTCAAGAGGACTGGGGAGACAAGTCTGAGAGAACTGAAAGGAAACAGTCAGAGATGGGTGCAGAGCCAGTAGTGAGGACTGCAATGTCATGGGCAGTGGAGTCGGGCAGCTGTTGCCATGAGGGCTGGCAGGGTCTGAAGAGGGCTGACTGGGAGCAGTAGTCCACCAGTAGGACAGCTAGCACTAAAGCGTTTTCATTTCTTGCTACACCATAGAGTCCCTGCCTGCAGAAAGGCAATTGCTAAGGCCTGGCTGAGCCAGTGTAAGGCATCGTTTTAAATGTGCTAGCTGCTCCTAGGAGTTAAGAGTTGTGCAGGAGGAAGGAAGGGGAATAGTCTGCAAGCAAGGAAAGTGCTGGAGGAGACTGAAGTAGTAACTTGTACAGAGAAGTGTACATAGTTGTCCCAGTTGATTGATATACAATCCACCAATTGATTGATATACAATTCGCTGGGCATCTCGTAATTCCCTAACCACCCAAGTTAAATTCCCTCGATAAAACAAACAAAAACAAGCATATAAAATGTTCATTACCTTGAAGTGACTGAGGAGTGGATGCCGGGCTGGGCAGGGTGGCAGGTGGGCCACATCACTTAGAAGCCCCTACAGGGGTATTATTACAGTCAATAAAATTGAGAAAAAACATCAGACAAGTGTCTTCTTCGGAAGCTAACTTAAATTTTTTTTAGCACAAATGCGGCTTATTCATTTCAGTTCACTTTGTTACTTGCCATATAATTGAATTTCTAAGTTGGGCTACCCCCAAACTGGAAGTTCCCTCACGACCCACAAGGTCTAAGTCCGGCACTAGGCTCAAAAGAAGTATGTAGAAAACGTTATCACTGGTCAACTTTAAGTATCTTCCCCTTCTGCCCATTAGCTTACAGAGCAGACACTCCCACTGGAAGCCTGATTACAGCTAGTATGTGGAAATCAGTTGAAGTGCAACATGAAAACAAGTTCATGACTACTGAAGTAGTTCACAAGTAAACAAAATGGCGCTTTGTTTTATGGAGTAAAACAAGCCTTGACACTGAGTGGAGGGTCAAAGGTCACACCTGCTATCATTAAATATTTTTGCTTCAAAAAGCGTGTGTAACAATGTGCGTCCACCAAAGGCATTCCGGCCATGTAAGCCACACCACGCAGCTGTTCCCGTGATGTCTTTATTATGCTGCTCAATACGGAATATTATCCCCAGAAACCAACAGCAAAAATTACTTTGCCATGCTACTAAGATGAGAAATGCATAGCCGTCCCGTCTTCCCATTCAATGGGAAAACCGCACCACTGGAGATTTGGAGGGAGCCTTCAGCTGAGCAGAAGTACCGGCACCCGGCAATTAGGACACAGGGCTGTAATTTTGGCATTAGCACCTCTGTGTCAACTTGTTCAGGGAGATCCATTTCAGACACGGCAGAGACGGGAAGACACAGAGACGTTTCAAAGGAATACCAGAAAATGTTTTTTAACAATCAGGAAGGAAATGACTGTATTAGTGGATAGAAGGAAATATTTATTTGATCCAGTACATCTGTGACGTAGAGAGATTTCCATTATCCAGATGGTGTAATTTACAGATTCCTGGAGACAGGAACTCCTCACTACTAAGGACCTCAGGACCTAAGTCATATGACTTATATACCATGTGATTCATCTAACCATGGCAGCTCAGAAAGGTCTCAGTTGTCCTAATAGATAAGTTCCTATATTTGAAGAAAGGGAATTACAACCATTAAAAATTAGAACTTCACTCTCCTAATCAACATTGATTATTTTTAATGCTTATGCTGCTAGCATTAGTAAATAGATAAGAAAGTATATCATATTTACTTGTTTTAACCTTTTTTTTTTTTTACATTTCTTTAGGTACTTCCTGGCAAATGATGTCATACATCCCAGGAGTCGTCAGAAGTGGAGGAGGGGTTTTCTCAGCTAATCACACTCTCCAGTGTTCTGTCAGATTAGGCGACCCGTCAGATTTGGTAACACGTTCCGTTACTACACCGCAAAGGACATCTTGGTACACCCCGCACTCTTCCGCAGTAAGGCTACAGTCAGAAGGCGACAAGTGGACATCTTTTTACACCCACCGAAGTCTTGCATTTCACACTTATTTTTACCAGTAAACTGAGCTTATATAGTGAAATACAGTATTTTTAAATCCATCTGACTGTTTTGATGTTAAATTTTAAGAGCAGTGGCAAGCCCGCTGATCTCACAGGTTTGCCAGTCTAACACAAGACCACTGTTTTTAAAATTCAACAATAAAACAGTCAGACGGATTTAAAAATACTGTATTTCACTATATGAAAAGTAAGACTTCGGTGAGTGTAAAAAGATGTCTGCTTGCTGCCTTCTGATTGTAGCCTTACTGCGGACAAGTGCGGGGTGTACCAAGATGGCCATGACTGAATGTCACTTCCATTACCAAATCTGACGGGTCTCCTAATCTGACGGAACACCTGCATACATACTTGAGCAAATGGTGGAAAGCAAATACTACATGAATCATTTGCCCTTACTCAAGCCAGAAATCATGGAGACATGGATGGGGGAGTTTGCTTTGAATATTAAAAATGTATTAAAGAGGAAGTAAAGTCCCATGCTTAGTTTGTACCTATAGGTAAGCCTATAATAAGGCTTACCTATAGGTACTGTAAATATCTCCTAAATGTGCACTGTTTAGGAGATATTTACTATATATGCAGCCGATGACGTCACCGACGCATGTGCTCTAAAGGTATGGCCACCCGTGCCGTACCTTCAGAATCCTGTACCGTGAATGACGGTTCCCCGTTACGTCATCGTGGCTCCGGCCGGTCACAAAGCCAGAGTCCGAAGGCCCGGAAGGAAGTAGGGTGAAGATGGACACTGCCTCCAGCAATTCGATGGTTTGTTTTCAGGTAAGTTTCATAAAATGTGCTAGTATGCGATGCGATGCGATAGCTTCTTGATAAGATCAAAACATGTTAATTTAGTTAGCCCTGTGATGCCCCCAGTGGGCTGGCTCTTGGTTATGCAAATATCAAAATGCATTGATAGGTTAAGGTCAGTGTTGAGGAGTGTGTGTTCGTAGGCAGATTGCAGTTGTATGCTGACTGATATAAGTTACAGCCGCATGCAGTGATGCACCTCCATGATTAAAAGAACTGAAATCCAATGAAACAAAGTGGTGGGTCAGGGACAGCAAGCCTGGAGAGGAATGGGCGAAATGATGCTGGGTGTCTTCAAGCCAATGATCCCATCCCCATCACCGCTGCCTGTGTCTAAACCCCCCCACCACCACCATCACCACTGCCTTTGTCTGAACCCCCACCGCCACCTCTGTCTGAACCCCCCCACCACCGCCACCTCTGTCTGAACCCCCCCACCACCACTGCCTCTGACTGAACCTCCCACCAACACTACTGCCTCTGACTGAACCCCCCTTCCCCCCACCACCACCACCATTGTTGCATCTAAATCTGACTTCCTGATAAATTTTATTTTAGTTTTAATTGTCATGAGATAAAAGAATTGATGTGGGGGCCTTTTGGTGGGCGTGATTTTTTTTGGGGGGCGGTGTGGGGGGCAGCATTTCATTCTTGGACCCAGGCAGCACAATGTCTTGGGCTAGCCCTGGGTATAACCATTCTCTTCTTTATCCAAAACTGAAAATAAAAGTTTGGGCTTTATTAACCACTTCCCGACCGCCCCCTGTATATTTACGTCGGCAGAATGGCACGTACAGGCAGAATCACGTACCTGTACGTGACATTCTTCCGGCGGTTGGGGGGTCCGATCGGACCCCCCTCCGCCGGCGGGGACGGTCGGGATCGCTTCAGGAGCGATCCGGGACGAGGGGACGGCCAGTGGTTTCTGGCCACCCCCTCGCGATCGCTCCTGGCCAATGAAAAACTTCCCCTTCCTGTCTATTGTATAGACAGGAAGGCGGAAGTGATGTCACGCTCGGTGCGCCGGTCTATGTGACCGGAGACGCCGAGCGGCGAACATGTACAGGTTAGTGCACAACACTACACTGACACCAGTACAGTTAGGCACATATTCCACCCCCCTGTCACCCCCCTGATCACCCCCCAGATCACCCCCTCCCCCCCCAGTCACAGTGTCACTAATTGCAGTGATCATTTATTTACTGATCACTGCATTTAGTGTCAGTGTGACTGTAATAACTGTCAGGGCAGTTAGTTTTAGGTCCAAGGTAGCCCCCTACCCCCCCCCTAATAAAGGTTTAACCCCTTGATTGCCCCCCAGGTAACCCTTTCACCCCCTTTTGCCAGTGTCACTAAGCGATCGTTTTTCTGATCGCTGTATTAGTGTCACTGCTGTCGCTAGGTAACCATTTTTTTTTTTAGGTAACCGCCATGTTTATATAGGTTCATAAATAGGTTTATAGGTCAGGTACCCCCATATTACAACCTAAATAAAGGTTTTAACCCCTGATTGCCCCTAGAGTTAACCCTTTCACCAGTGATCACTGTATAACTGTCACTGGTGACGCTGGTTAGCCAGTTAGTTATTTTGTTATTTAGGTTCCCCGTCAGGTTTTTATATAGCGTCAGGTACCCCCATATATTACCTAATAAAGGTTTTAAACCCCCTGATTGCCCCTAGTTAACCCTTTCACCCCCTTTTGCCAGTGTCACTAAGCGATCGTTTTTTCTGATCGCTGCATTAGTGTCGCTAGGTAACCATTTTTTTTTTTTAGGTAACCGCCATGTTTATATAGGTTCATAAATAGGTTTATAGGTCAGGTACCCCCATATTACAACCTAAATAAAGGTTTTAACCCCCTGATTGCCCCTAGAGTTAACCCTTTCACCAGTGATCACTGTATAACTGTCACTGGTGACGCTGGTTAGCCAGTTAGTTATTTCGTTATTTAGGTTCCCCGTCAGGTTTTTATATAGCGTCAGGTACCCCCATATATTACCTAATAAAGGTTTAACCCCCTGATTGCCCCTAGTTAACCCTTTCACCCCCTTTTGCCAGTGTCACTAAGCGATCGTTTTTCTGATCGCTGCATTAGTGTCGCTAGGTAACCAGTTTTTTTTTGTATTACTGTTACGGGTGACGCTGGTTAGTTAGCTTGTTTTTTATACTGTCAGGGCACCCGCCATTTATTACCCAATAACGGTTTAACCCCCTGATCGCCCGGCGGGTGATATCAATTAGGTTTTAGGGTCAAATAAGGTCTGCGTCGCCCCAGGTTAGTGCCAGTACCGCAAACACCCACGCGCAAAGCATACACCTCCCTTAGTGGCACAGTATCTGAACAGATCGATATCTGATCTGATCAGATCTATACTAGCGTCCCAGCAGTTTAGGGTTCCAAAAAAAACCGCATTGTTAGCGGGATCAGCCCAGATACCTGCTAGCACCTGCGTTTTTCCCCCTCCGCCCAGCCCAGCCCACCCAAGTGCAGTATCGATCGATCACTGTCACTTACAAAACACTAAGCACACATAACTGCAGCGTTCGCAGAGTCAGGCCTGATCCCTGCGATCGCTAACAGTTTTTTTGTGGTAGCGTTTTGATTCAGTCGCTTCAGTCAGGAGCTTTTTTACCTGTGAATCTCAAAAAAATAAAAAAAAAATAAAATAGTTGTCGTTTTATTGTTCTCTCTCTCACTCTATTCTCTCTCTATTGTTGCTCTTTTTTTTACTCCATTCTATTCTGCAATGTTTTATTATGTTTTATCATGTTTTATCATGCTTGCTTTTCAGGTATGTAATTTTGTTTACTGTGTTTTAGTGTTGAGCATTTTTTTGTTTTCAGGTGCGCCATTCAGTTGCAACGCGGATTTATTTATCTTGACAGCAACAGCGTTTGCTCCCACGATACATAAAGCCGCGACTCCAACGCTGTAGGAGGTGATTTCACCACCACAGTTAAAAAAAAGAGCATATATGCCGAAGCATGGGGGCAGCAGGGGGGGAGGAGCGATTGGCTCCTAATGCCACGTACATACGGTCGAAATTCCGACCGTGTGTACACGGCATAACTTTTGCGGGAGGATGCCCCCATGCATCGGCATATATAAATGGTGCATGTATGCCCATCATTAGAAGTGGGTGGATGAAGGGAGGTATTCTAATGGTGGGCATACCCACCAATCAATCTCTTTTTTTCGTTCAGCCAAGAGGCTGCATGAAAAAAAAAAAGATTACAATATATGTCCAGTATGTTGCTGGACTTTGAATGGTTATACCAGAATGATGCCTGCAGGTTTAGGTATCATCTTGGTATCATTCTTTTCAGCCAGTGATCGGCTTTCATGTAAAAGCAATTCTAGCGGGTAATTAGCCTCTAGACTGCTTTTACAAGCAGTGGGAGGGAATGTCCCCCCTCCCGGATATAAACCGCGCCATTGGGAAATTGGGAAAGCATTTTATCACACCAATCTTGGTGTGGTCAGATGCTTTGAGGGCAGAGGAAAGATCTAGGGTCTAATAGACCCCAATTTTTTCAAAAAAAGAGTACCTGTCACTGCCTATTGCTATCATAGGGGATATTTACATTCCCTGAGATAACAATAAAAATCATAACAAAGAAAAAAAATGGAAGGAACAGTTTAAAAATAAAATAAAAAACCTAAATAAATAAAAAAAAAAAAAAAAAAAAAAAAAAAAAAAGCACCCCTGCCCCCCCTTCTCTTGCGCAAAGGCGTACACAAGCGTTGGTCTGGCGTCATATGTAAACAGCAATTGCACCATGCATGTGAGGTATCACCGCGAAGGTCAGATCGAGGGCAGTAATTTTAGCAGTAGACCTCCTCCGTGAATCTAATGTGGTATCATGTAAAGGCTTTTAAAGGCTTTTAAAAATGTATGTAGTTTGTCGCCACTGCGTGTTTGTGCGCAATTTTAAAGCATGTCGTGTTTGGTATCCATGTACTCGGCCTAAGATCATATTTTTTATTTCATCAAAAATTTGAGCAATATAGTGTGTTTTAGTGCATTAAAATAAAAAAAAGTGTATTTTTTCCACAAAAAATGCGTTTGAAAAATCGCTGCGCAAATACTGTGTGGAAAAAAAAAAATGCAACACCCACCATTTTAATCTGTAGGGCCTTTGCTTTAACAATATATATAGTGTTTGGGGGTTCAACGTAATTTTCTTGCAAAAAAAAAATATGTTTTCATGTAAACAAAAAGTGTCAGAAAGGGCTTTGTCTACAAGTGGTTAGAAGAGTGGGTGACGTGTGACATAGGCTTCTAAATGTTGTGCATAAAATGCCAGGACAGTTCAAACCCCCCCCAAATGACCCCATTTTGGAAAGTAGACACCCCAAGCTATTTGATGAGAGCAATGTTGAGCCCATTAAATATTTTTTTTTTTTGTCCCAAGAGATTGAATAATGAAAAAAAAAAAAATATATATATTTTTTTTACAAAAAGTTGTCACTAAATGATATATTGCTCAAACATGTCATGGGCATATGTGGAAATACACCCCAAAATACATTCTGTTGCTTCTCCTGAGTACGGGGATACCACATGTGTGGGACTTTTTGGGAGCCTAGCTGCGTACGGAACCCCAAAAAACCAATCACCGCCTTCAGGCTTTCTAAGGGTGTAATTTTTTTATTTCACTTCTCACTGCCAATCACAGTTTCGGAGGCCATGGAATGCCCAGATGGCATAAAACCCCCCAAAATGACCCCATTTTGGAAAGTAGACACCCCAAGCTATTTGCTGAGAGGTATTGTGAGTATTTTGCAGATGTCGCTTTTTGTCACAAAGTTTTGAAAATTGAAAAAAGAAAAAAAATTTTTTTTTTCTCTTTACTTTCTTCATTTTCAAAAACAAATGAGAGCTGTAAAATACTCACCATGCCTCTCAACAAATAGCTTGGGGTGTCTACTTTCCAAAATGGGGTCATTTGGGGGGGTTTTGTGCTATTTTGGCATTTTATGGCCTTCGAAACGGTGATAGGTAGTGAGGAGTGAAATCAAAAATTTGCACCCTTAGAAATCCTGAAGGCGGTGCTTGGGTTTCGGGGCCCCGTACGCGGCTAGGCTCCCAAAAAGTCCCACACATGTGGTATCCCCATACTCAGGAGAAGCAGCAAAATGTATTTTGGGGTGCAATTCCACATATAACTATGGCATGTGTGAGCAATATATCATTTAGTGACAACTTTTTGAAAAAAAAAAAAAATCTTTTTTATTTTTGTCTTTATTCAATCACTTGGGACTAAAAAAAAAAATATTCAATGGGCTCAACATGCCTCTCAGCAAATAGCTTGGGGTGTCTACTTTCCAAAATGGGGTCATTTGGGGGGGTTTTGTACTTCTCTGCCATTTTAGCACCTCAAGAAATGAAATAGGCAGTCATAAATTAAAAGCGGTGTAAATTCCAGAAAATGTACTCTAGTTTGTAGACGCTATAACTTTTGCGCAAACCAATAAATATACGCTTATTGGCATTTTTTTTACTAAAGACATGTGGCTGAATACATTTTGGCCCAAATGTTTGACTAAAATTGAGTTTATTAGATTTTTTTTATAACAAAAAGTAGAAAATCTCTTTTTTTTTCAAAATTTTCGCTCTTTTTCCGTTTATATCTCAAAAAATAAAAATCACAGAGGCAATCAAATACCATCAAAAGAAAGCTCTATTTGTGGGAAGAAAAGGACGCAAATTTCGTTTGGTTACAAAATTGCATGACCGCGCAATTACCAGTTAAAGTAGTGCAGTGCGAAATTGAAAAAAGACCTCTGGTCCTTTGGCTGCCAAATGGTCCGGGGCTGAAGTGGTTAAGACTGAATGTTCAGATTCTTGAATGACCCCCGCTGTGACTGGTTCTCTTTAAATAGTCTGCATTTATTTTGTTAATGGACTGTCCATAAATTTGTGGACAGTTGGCAAGCCAGCCTCTCTTGACTACTATGTTCCGTTCTCACTCTCGTGTAATTCGGCTTTCTACATTGTAAGTCCCTGGGAGAGTGAGTAATGGGATGATTTCATATCGGATAATGCACAGCTAGTAGAAATGATGTCATCTGAGACTGCGGTGCCAAGTCCCCGCCACCTCCTGTGAAAGATTGCACTGCGACATCTCACACATTTTTATGAGCTGTGAACGCTCCACATAAACCAAGGTTTTAACATCTCGCATAACATGACATTGTCCCAGAAATTGGAGACCGCTCACACAACCCTCCACCTGTCCGGACATTTATTAAAGTCATGGGAACGCCTAAGGTTTAAGCTGAACTCCAGGGAAATGTAAAAACTACCATTGAAGTGGGTTATATGCACTGCAAGGGTTAAATACTTGTTTTTTATTTAGGAGAACATTAATGACCTGTTTACTCTATAGCGTTGTGGTAACGCATAGTAACATACGGTTGGTGCATTGGTGCAAGGTTGGTAACATGCATCTTGCAATTGACAAAATTTTCTTGCTTTGTCAAACAATGGCATATACACACACCATATGTTAGTGCATTGCCATGTGTTGTGCTACACTTCAGCACACTTCCATCGGCAGGGTGTGTTGGGGTGCCATTAAAATGAATGCCCTACATTGTACCAATGCATTTACTATGCATTGCCATGTTTTGCGGTGAAGACCTTTTTTCTGCAATGCTATAGTGTGCACTGGCCAGTGTTAATTTCGTCGACTAAAATATTTTCGTCGACTAAATTAATACTTTTTTACTCTAGTAAAATTACAACTAAAACTAAAACAATTCAGATGGCAAAAAAAAGACTAAAACTAAAATGGTATTTTAGTCAAAAGACTAAAATACGACTAAAGCTAAAATGGTATTTTAGTCAAAAGACTATGACTAATGCCGCGTACACACAAGCAGATTTTCCGTCTGAAAAATCTTGGATGGTTTTTCTGATGGAATTCCGCTCAAGCTTGGCTTGTATACACACGGTCACACAAAAGTTTGCTGAACTTTCGACCGCCAAGAACGCGGTGACATACAACACTATGATGAGCCGAGAAAATTAAGTTCATTGCTCCCAAGCATGCGTAAAATAGTTTCCGAGCATGTGTAGGGATTTTGCGTGTCGAATTGCTACAGACGATCGGAATTTCCGAAAGAAACTTTTTTCCGTCTGAAAAATTGAGAACATACTCACAAACTTTTGCTGGCGGAAATTCGGCCAGCAAAAGTCCGATGGAGCATACACAAGGTCGCATTTTCGGACGAAAAGCTCTCATCAGTCTTTTGCTGGCCGAAATTCCGATCGTGTGTATGCAGCATTAACCACATGCCGACCGGGCCATAGCTGAAAGACGGCTACAGCGCGGTCGGCTTATTCCGGGTGGACATCCATGGGACGTTCTCCCAGAATAGCGCTCCCGCACGCCCCCTGGGGCGTGCACACGGGAACATCCGTGACCGCCGGGTCTGGGTCATGGTAAATGGACGCTGATAGCAGCCGTTTACCACAAGATCGCTCCGTCAAATGATGGAGCATCACTTGTAAACAAACCGGCGTCATTTCCATGACGCCGGTTCCTCACTCCCCTCTCTGTACTGCTCGGTACAGTGTGAGAGGAGAGAAGGAGAGATCATTTGCAGCGCTGTGGGCACTATAGATCCAGCCCACAGCGCTGCTCAGTGCCAATACTATGCCAGTACTCTGCCATAGTATGCAATACTCTGCCAATACTATGCAATACTCTGTCAATACTCTGCCAATACTCTGCCAGTACTCTGCCAATACTATGCAATACTATGCAATACTCTGCCAATACTCGCCAATACTCTGCCAATACTCGCCAATACTCACCAATACTCACCAATACTCTGCCAATACTCGCCAATACTCTGCAATAAATGTAAAAAAAACAAAGATTTTTTTCTTACCGAATTTTCAGTCTTTTTTGATTTATAGCGCAAAATATAAAAAACCCAGCGGTGATTAAATACCATCAAAAGAAAGCTCTGTTTGTATGAAAAAAAGGACAAACATTTCATATGGGTACAATGTTGCATGACTGAGTAATTGTCATTCAAATTGTGAGAGCACCGACAGCTGAAAATTGGTCTGGTTAGGAAGGGGGTTTAAGTGCCCAGTGGTCAAGTGGTCAAACTAAATTGAAATTTGAAGCCAAAATAACACTGCACTACCGCATAAGAATACGTAGGGGGCATCTACTAAGCTGCTGAAAGAAAAAATAAGAAAAAGGCTTTTCCTATTTTTTTTTCTTAATATTTATTGTTGGTAATATATTCAGGTAATATGTGCAATGGCATTACAGCCAATAGAGTTTACAGTTTTTTTTCAGATTTTCAAGTTGTACTTCTGCTTGTCAAAAGGCAATATTTTTGTTTGTTTATGAAACTTGGTTTTATTTATAAAGACGTAATATATCACAACGGCTAAATCTGTGTCTGTAGTGCATGTTCAAACCTCAATACCATAAATAATAACATATTATTAGATTTTTACTCCAGGAGTATATAATGTTTGGCGTTTCTAAAGAAATAATGCATTCAAATTTGACTAAACAAATTCGATTTTAGTCGACTAAATTGTACTGAAGATTTTAGTCAACTAAAATACAACTAAAACTAAAACAATTCAAATGACTAAATACGACTAAAACGAAAATGACATTTTAATCAAAAGACTATAACTAAAACAAAGCTGAAATTTGATGTCAAAATTAACACTGATACTGGCCCTTAAAAGTAGTTTACCTTACCTTGTGGATGGGCCCTTAAAGTGCCAACCTACAATGCAGAACTGCTAATCCTGCAGTGTATGGAATGACATCAAAAAGCAACTGCCAAAGGGAGCATTGAGCAGAAGTTCCTTTGGGGGAACCGACCGTATGAAAGGAGAGGCCTGTGGGAGAAAGGGATAGAGTAAGTAAAACTGCTTTTTTTTTTTTTTTTTTTTTTTTATATAATCTTTATTTTACATTAGCAATATAACATACATTGAGAAAAACAAAAGGGAGACAATAAGTGAAAGAGGGGGCATACGAGAAATAGGGGCAATGGGCCACTAGTGTCATGAGGTTCTTTGATACATACTGTTGCCAACATCATATGACTTCATCATTTTATACCCAGACAACAGGGGGAGGTGTGCTTTCAAACCAGTGTACCAAGCCAGGATTGCGTACTCATGTATCATAAACAACACTGTGAACATTGCACCCATTATGATCCCAAATAAGAAGGGAGGGAGGGGTAAAGAAGGTGGGAGAGGGAACATAGACAAAAACAATAAACAGTCAGCAATATATCTGCAGTTAAAAAATTGTATTGGCATAAAGAATCCGGGGGTCTATAGCACGTAGGTCTCATCCCCATAGGCATTAGGTTAAACTATAAACCTGGGGGCAACAAATTATGGTGCCTGTACCGTATTAGATGCATAATGTATCCAAGTGGCCCATATACTATAGAACTTGTCAGATCTGTTCTTGCACTTTGCCACCCACTCCTCAGCCGCCATAATAGTATTGACCAGACGGACCCAATCAGATCGTTCAGGAACATGAGTCGACTTCCACTGTATGGGAATCAGGCGCCAGGCAGCATTTAAAAGGTGTGGCAGAACCGATTTACGGTAGGTGCTAAGAGGAGTGGATGGCACATGAAGTAGAAACTCCAATGGGGTGTCATGCATTTCAATATCTAAGATAACTTTTATCTGGGTTCTGACATCTTGCCAGTAGGGCCTAAGCCTCGGGCACTCCTACCATATATGTAGGTAGTTACCTCGAAGCCCACAGCCCCTCCAACAGACATCAGAAGCTGTCAGATACATTTTGGCAAAAACGGCCAGAACTCTGTACCATCGGGTCAATAGCTTAAAGCTATTTTCTTGCATCTTTGGGTCCACAGAACTCTTGTGGGTAAGATGATATAAATGATCCAATTGAGTCTCTGTAAATGTATGCTGCAGGTCTCTCTCCTATTCTCGCACATACACTGGCTTACTCTGGGATTCTGCAGACTGCAACATCTCATAGAGCACAGAAATAGAGTGGGGAACAGGGTCTGTAGACATGCAGAGCTTTTCGAACGGGGTCAGAGAGGAAGGGGTCGGATGGTATGAGGCAAACTTTGTACAAAGTGATGTAATTGTCTGTAGCGCCTCTCATCCATCAGGAATCAGCCAAATCGAGAACGGAGCCAGTCCAACTAGACTAGGCCTTGCTCATGTATAAACCTTCCACACCGTGTCTCTCCATCCCTTGCCCACATGCGGAAGTATGAGAGGTGTTCCCCCAGAATGATCCAGGGGAAGCCCCCCAGGGGTGCATGTGGGGACCTGTGTATTTAATGTGTCCCACCACCTCAACACGTGGACAGAGACAGGGGACACAAAATCTGAAAGGCCTTGGAGCATGGGACAAGTTACTGCCAGCTTAAAATTTCTCAAGGGGAACCCAGAATTTAGTGATAGTGTGATGTTGCCAGTCTAATACCCATGCAGAGCAATCGCCTCATAGTACTTCCGTATGGAAGGAACCCCCAGCCCCCCTAGCCTCTTAGGACATTGTAGAGTGTGGAGGGCTGAATGGGGTCTTCGACCCTGCCATATAAATTTCAAGTACATACTGTTGAAATCTGAGAAAAAAGACCTGGGTAGTGATATAGGCACCATCTGAAGATAGAAGAGGACTCTTGGCAGTACATTCATCATCAGGATACTCACTCGGCCCATCCATGAGAAGGTGCTACGATCCCAGCGCAGTAGGTCAGCTTTAATCGTGGAGAGCAAAGGGGCATAGTTACAGGTATATAGCTGTGTGAATATAGCTGGGAAGTAAAGACCCAAATATATCCCTAGCACACATATGATTAGAAAGAAGTGGTGAGAATTTGCGATAGTATGCATTGGTGAACCCATCAGGTCCAGGACTCTTGCCCTGTGGCAGGTCCTTAATTACCAACTTAATCTCTGTTATAGAGATAGACTTATCGAGCTGTTCACTGATTTGTGTCGTTAGTGGGGGGGGGGGGGGGGCAGCACCTCCTCTAAATACTGTGAAATGCATTCTGTTTTCTGCAGGGGTGTGTGACTGGCGAGTGTGGCAGAGCTGATAGAGTTGGGCATAGTAGTCCTTAAAAGTATCCGCGATTTTTAAGGACAGTACCATCTGAGATCCTAAGGCGGTTTGTAGTTTATGGATGTGACCGGATGTGCGCTGACGCTTAAGGGCTCTAGCCAGGAGTCTCCCGCATTTGTTTCCAAACTCATAGAATTTATGGGAAACATATCGCAATCTATCCCGTGTGCACGTCTTCTGTAGGAGAGAAAGTTCCTCCCTAAGAGACAAAAGCTCTGCATGTAGAGTTGGAGTCATTTGGCGCTTATGTTTAAGCTCAGCGGCTCATAGTTTAACCAATAAGGAATGCAGTTCCCAAGTGCGTGCCTTTTTAGCCTGAATCCCGGGGCGATAAGCTCCCCTCGTACCACGGCCTTGTGTCCCTCCCACACTGATGCCAGCCCCGTCCCCCCATCATATTCACCCTAAAAAAAAAAGGAAATGGTATCAGAGACCCACTTCCGTGCTACTGCATCATCCAGTAGGTTTTCATTTAATCGCCAAGTCCACTGCCGGACATCTGGAGACAGAGGGGCGAGGGAGACGGAGATAAGCACATGGTAAGAAATGGTGAGTGATCCGATTGACGCACCGGAGAGCGACTCCAGAAAATATTGGTCCACCAATAAAAGATTTATACGTGTATACACGTTGTGTGTGATGGAATAGTAACTGAAGTCCTTTGTGGTGGGGTGGAGTACTCTCCAGCATTCAACTAGATGATGGGCATGTAGGGATTTACGAAAATGTTTAAGAAATGCAAAGGAGTGTGTGGAACGGCCAGAGGAACTATCCATCTGCGGGTCAGGACAGACATTGAAGTCCCCTCCCACCACAAGTTGTCCCTCAGGGAACGTTGGGAGAGAATCCAATAACCAGTCCAAAAATGCCAGCTGCCGGGTGTTAGGTACATATAGCGCCACAAGGGTAAGCTTACAATCAAACAGAGTGCCTTTCAGAAAGACAAATCTGCCTTCTGGATCTGCGTAATGGTCTAGGGGGACAAAAGGGCAATGCCTATGTATCGCAACCACCACTCCACTAGATTTAGGTCAGGGTAAATTGCTGAGATACTACTGATTGTATAGATGTGTGGTAAGGCGAGGAACCTGAGTCAGTCCTAAAATGCGTTTCCTGCAAAAGTAAAATGTGTGCTCCCAGTCTTTTTGTCTCAAGCCACAACTTACTGCGTTTGGATGGAGAGCTCAGGCCATTAACAGTATGCGATACAATCTTCATAGCAGCCATAGTTGGTCATCTGGTAGTGTTGCCCAAGGGGCCTGAGGAGGACGGGGAGAGACCTGCAGCAGAACGACCCAGAAAACCTGGAGTGCTGAGGAGACAAAACATGTAAGTAAAAACTAAGAAAAAAAAACACATCAATAAAACAAAACAAATAAAGAACAGAGCGCCCCCCAACGGGCGAGTGGATAACACTAATAACAATGGTTCAGGGGTCACCCCGTGGCCAGCCGGCCCAAAAAGGTAGAAGTGACCCAAGCACCGCAGATGTCCCCGTCCGGGGAGTGCAACTCCCAGGAGTTCACCTATGGGGGGTGAGTGGGGAAGCATCAGACGAGAACCCAACTGAGGGTCCCGCTCCAGTCAGGTAGCACAACTAAAATTTGGATGTGCATGCGAATGAACTGCAGCAGCAACAACGTAAAACTGCTTTTTAATGTTCCCCTAGATAAAAACAAACATTTAAACTGGTGCAGTGAGGAGGAGCCCCACTGCAAGGGTAATATTTAAATGCCCCAGTGTTCAGCTTTAAAGAGAACTGGTCACAATTTGACCTTTCAAGAATTTGGACACTGAAATATGGAATATATACGTGCAGGTTTAGGGCCGTGTCACAGAGGCGATCTTGACACTGGCGACAACTCGCTGGCATCCAGATCACTAAGAGACCTCTTGTCATGCTCTCTATATGGAATTGTTCCTTCGCTAGTTTGGCCAGTGAGATACAGTATCACTTTCTTGCTGTCTTTTACTAGCGAAGGAGATTCAGCAGCATTCGGGGCCAGCAAAAGAGCAGTTCCACAGAGATAAATAGAAGGCTGTCCCATGTGACTCCCTAGGGTGCTGCTGGAATGTTGGGTTCTTCTGCCCTTACCAGTGGTAACCCACCCTTAACTGGACCCAACAACTCACCAACACACCAGCGTAGCTCCCAACTGTCCCTCATTTGAATAACTGTTCCTCTTTTGAGACCATATCCCTCTGCCCCTCATGCAGCCTCTGTTGTCCCTCTTTTTTAGTTTACTTATTTATTACATGTACTTACCGTATATAGTGCTGTCAATTTGTGCAGAGCTTTACACATATATTGTACATTAACATCAGCCCCTGTCTTCGAGGAGCTTACAATCTTAGGTCCCTAACTCACATTCATACACATAGTGGGGCAACTTAGACCAAAGAAAATTACCCAACCAGCATGTCTTTGGAGTGTGGAAGGAAACTAAAGTACCCAGAAGAAACCCATGCAGGCACAGGGGAAACATGCAAACTCCAGGCAGGTAGTACCGTGGTTGGGATTTCTAACTGGTGACCCTAGAGCTGCTTGGTGGAAGTGTTATTTTATTATCAAAAGTATTAAGCCTCGTACACACGCTTTGACTTTTGGATGACAGGATGTCCGATTTTTGTGGCATGCTAGTCTCATGGTTACTAACAATATGAGAATTTTCGTTTTACAGTATACAACGTCAGAAGTGACGTAATGTGTTGAATAGTTTTGTATGTATTCTTTCGTTTCTGAGCATGCATAGTCTTGCTCTTATGATTTTTTCCGTACGAAAACCATATTGATGAAACGAAAATCAGTTGTTGAGTTCACATCCGACAAACATTTTATAGTCTGCACATACAGCTGTTGTCTGACGAAAAAGTGAAATCGGCTGTCAAAAGCACTGTACTAACGGTAAGATTTGCAGATGATCGATCGTTGTAACTAGGGATGAGCCGAACACCCCCGGGTTCGGTTCGCACCAGAACCTTCGAACGGACCGAAAGTTCGCGCGAATTTTCGAACCCTATACGTTATAATGGACGCGAACGTTCGAAATCAAAAGTGCTAATTACAACGGCCAATATGCATGTTAATGTCATAAAACAGGTGTTGGGGACCCGGGTCCTGCCCCAGGGGACATATATCAATGCAAAAAGAACTTTTAAAAACTAACGTTTTTTCTGGAGCAGTCATTTTAATGATGCATAAAGTGAAAAAAAAGTGAAATTTTCCTTTAAATATGGTACCTGGGGGGTGTCTAAAGTATGCCTGTGAAGTGGCATGTGTTTCCCGTGTTTAGAACTGTCCTTGCACAAAATGACATTTGTAAAGGAAAAAAAGAAGCCATTTAAAACCACTTGCGGCTTTAGGTTTGTTCTTAAGTAGAATCTGAACAGGTACATTATGAAGTGTAGCTCCATCCCAAAAAAATCTATTTTTAAGCTTTTTGGAGAACATAGGGAGGGGTTATCACCCCTGTAACATTTGCTGTCTTTGCACATCTGTTCAGAACATGTCACCTCACTTTCCGTCCCAATGACAAATGTTTTTGGAAAAAGTGGGGTTTTAATTGAAACAATGATTGGTGATAAAGTATCAGTAGAGAGGAGATACCTTTTTCCCAAATTAAATCTAACAGGATAGAATTTCCCTTCCTAGGGGTAGATTTCCTCTCACTTCCTGTTTTCTCTTTCCATTTGCAAGTAGGAGTCGTTTGTAAGTTGGATGTTTGAAAGTAGGGGCCTGGCGTATATACTCTGCAGAAATTTGCCCTATTAGATGTTGGTGTAGCCACAAGACTGGTGGGCACAGGAATGGGCCCTGCTGTGAGTTAATAGATCAAGATTTGTAATTGCATGCACCTGTTGAACAGGGCAGAAAAATTGGGGGTGGTGGTGGTGGTGGACGGTGTTGCCACAAGACTGTAAGCTCTCACAGTTACTCTTGGTGGGCGCAGGAATGGGCCCTGCTGTGAGTTATTAGATCAAGATTTGTAATTGCAAGCACCTGATGAACAGGGCAGAAAAATTGGGCCTTTGGCGGTGGTGGTGGACGGTGTTGCCACAAGACTGTAAGCTCTCACAGTTACTCTTGGTGGGCGCAGGAATGGGCCCTGCTGTGAGTTATTAGATCAAGATTTGTAATTGCAAGCACCTGATGAACAGGGCAGAAAAATTGGGCCTTTGGCGGTGGTGGTGGACGGTGTTGCCACAAGACTGTAGGCCCTCATAGTTACTCTTGGTGGGCGCAGGAATGGGCCCTGCTGTGAACTACCCTGTTTCCCTGAAAATAAGACCTAGCGTGATTGTCGGTGATGGCTGCAATATAAGCCCTACCCCCCAAATAAGCCCTACCCTGTTTCCCCGAAAATAAGCCCTACCTGAAAATAAGACCTACAAGGACTTTAACTAGGGCTTATTTGGGGGGTAGGGCTTATATTGCAGCCATCACCGACAATCACGCTAGGTCTTATTTTCGGGGAAACAGGGTATTAGATCAAGATTTGTAATTACCCGCCCCTGTTAAACAGGGGCTGAAAAATTGTGCCTTAGGCACTGGTGCTGGTGCCACAACACTGCAACCCCTCACAGATACTGTACTTGGAGCACAGCAGTCACACGTGTTGCGAAGCATTTTTTAAAAAAATTGTAAGTACACGCCCCTGTTAAACAGGGGCTGAAAAAATTGTGCCTTAGGCACTGGTGCTGGTGCCACAACACTGCAACCCCTCACAGATACTGTACTTGGAGCACAGCAGTCACACCTGTTGCGAAGCATTTTTTTTTTAAAAATTGTAATTACCCGCCCCTGTTAAACAGGGGCTGAAAAATTGTGCCTTAGGCACTGGTGCTGGTGCCACAACACTGCAACCCCTCACAGATACTGTAGTTGGAGCACAGCAGTCACACGTGTTGCGAAGCATTTTTTTATAAAAATTGTATGTACACGCCCCTGTTAAACAGGGGCTGAAAAATTGTGCCTTAGGCACTGGTGTGGTGGCATGGATCATTGAGGAGGAGGAAGAGGATAGTCAGTGAACATAAGAGGACAGTCACTCAGCATCAGCATAGGCAATCTTGAAGGGATGTGACATTATAAATTATTCGGTTACATCCGCCTCAGGTGCCTGGTAGCTGGTGGTGATCCAAGACTGATTCATTTTGATGAAGGTCAGTCGATCAACCGAGGCGGTGGACAGGCGCACCCTATGATCGGTGACAAATCCTCCAGCAGCACTGAATGTGCGTTCGGAAAGAACGCTGGAGGCAGGACAGGCCAGTAGCTCAATTGCATACTGTGCAAGCTCTGGCCAGTGATCCATCCTCAGGACCCAGTAAGCCAGAGGATTTTCGGTGGGAAAGGTGTCCAAGTCTGACCTTGCCCCAAGGTATTCCTGCACCATGTATATCAGACGCTGGCGATGGTTGCTGGAACCGATCATACCTTGGGGCTGCGGACTAAAAAATTGTCTGAACGCATCGGTCAGACGTCCACCTTCCCCACCGCTCCTTCTGCTACTGACCGAAGCCTCAGCAACTCGTCGCCCAGGACCAGGAGTTTGTAACCTCCCAGTTTCTGGGAACGCGTTGCACAGACCTTTCTGCAAGGCCTCCCTGAGATGTCTCATCCTCTGCTCCCTCTGCGACGGCAAGATAAGGTCCGCAACCTTACCCTTGTACCGCGGATCAAGGAGAGTGGCCAGCCAGTAATGGTCCCTCTCCTTGATCCGAAGAACACGAGGATCCTTCCGCAGGCTTTGCAGGATCAGGGAGGCCATGCAGCGTAGGTTAGCTGAGGCATTCGGTCCGGAGTCTTCTGGGTCACTGAGGATGACATGATCGCCAGCCACCTCCTCCCAGCCACGTACAAGTCCACTGGTTTGTTGGGACTGTACATCATCCCTAAAAGACTGCTGCTGCTGATGCTGAGTGCCAGGCTCCACCTCCATGCTCACACAATCTCCTCCTCCTCCTCCTCCTCCTCATCCTCTTCCTGTGTGATGGGTGGGACAGAAGGAACACTGTCCGGATAAAGGGGGCCTTGAGAGGCAAGGAAGTCCTCCTCTTCCTGCCTCTGTTCTGCCTCAAGTGCCCTGTCCATTATCCCACGCAGCGTATGCTCCAACAGGTGGACAAGAGGGACAGTGTCACTGATGCATGCACTGTCACTGCTCACCATCCTCGTGGCCTCCTCAAATGGTGAGAGGACAGTGCATGCATCCCTGATCATGCTCCACTGACGTGGGGAAAAAAAAAACCAAGCTCCCCTGACCCTGTCCTGGTGCCGTAGTCGCAAAGGTACTCATTGATGGCCCTCTGCTGCGTGTGCAGTCGCTGCAGCATGGCCAACGTTGAGTTCCACCTGGTGGGCATGTCACATATTAGGCGGTTCTTGGGCAGGTTCAGCTCCTTTTGCAGCTCAGTCAGCCGAGCACTGGCATTATAAGATCGGCGGAAATGCACACAGACTTTCCTGGCCTGCCTCAGGACATCCTGTAAGCCTGGGAACCTGCCCAAGAACCGCTGCACCACCAGGTTGAGGACGTGAGCCATGCAGGGCACATGGGTGAGCTGCCCCTGTCGCAGGGCGGAGAGGAGGTTGGTGCCATTGTCAGAAACGACCATTCCTGGCTTAAGCTGACGTGGCGTCAACCACCTCTCGGCCTGCCCCTGCAGAGCTGCCAGAACCTCTGGCCCAGTGTGGCTCCTGTCCCCCAAACACACCAGCGCAAGCACGGCATGGCATCTTTTTGCCTGCGTACTTGCGTAGCCCCTTGTACGCCTACGAAGCACCGCTGGTTCCAAGGACAGAGCACTGGAGGAAGAAGAAGAGGAGGGGGTGGAGGAGAGAGGTGTGTCACAACCAGTAGCAGTAGTAGCGTTTTGGAGGCGTGGTGGCGGAACAACCTCCAACACTACTGCACCTTGTCCTGCATCCCTCCCAGCTGCCAATAGAGTGACCCAATGGGCCGTGAAAGAAAGGTACCGTCCCTGTCCATGCCTGCTGGACCATGAGTCAGCGGTAATATGCACCTTACCGCTGACCGCCCTGTCCAGCGAGGCATGGACATTGCCTTCCACATGCCGGTAGAGAGACGGAATCGCCTTCCGTGAGAAAAAGTGGCGTTTGGGAACCTGCCACTGAGGAACCGCACATTGAACAAACTCACGGAAGGGGGCCGAGTCTACCAACTGAAAAGGCAGCAGCTGAAGTGCTAGCAATTTAGCCAAGCTAGCATTCAACCGCTGGGCATGTGGATGGCTGGGAGTGTACTTCTTTCTACGGTCCAGCAGCTGGGGCAGGGAAATTTGCCTGCTGCAATCGGACGTCGGTGTACTGCAAGTACTTGGTTGTGACACACCTAATTCTACACCTTCAGTCCTCTCAGAGCAGCTTTCAGAGAGCACTGAAGGTGTAGTGGGGATGGAGATCCCAGCTGATGAGGAGCAAGGAGAGGTCCGCTTAGTTCTTTGGTGTGGGTCTTTTATGTGTGCCTGCCAACGAGCTGCATGGCAGGTCGACATATGTCTGGTCATGCTTGTGGTGCCCAAGCGGCTGATGTTTTGGCCACGCGAGATACGCTTGAGACAAATATTGCAAATAGCAGTGGTGCGATCTGATGCACTCGTCTCAAAAAAGGCCCACACCAAAGAACTTTTCTGATAACGTGCAGAGGCAGCGCCCTGCACAGGCGGAGCTCTGCGGTGTTGCACAGTTGCTGTGCTGGCCTCTACCTGGCCTCCAGGGTACATCCTGCCTCGTTGGACATGTGACGCCGCATCCTCCTCCTCCTCGTCCTCCTCCTCATCCTCTCTCCCTTCAGGCACCCACGTGGAGTCAGTGACCTCATCATCCCCTCCCTCTTCACCACTAGAGCAAACCTGGCAGTAAGCTGCAGCTGGTGGAACAGTACTGCCAGATTCCTCAAGCTGGGTATCATCATCCGAGCCTTCGAATCGTTGGGCATCCTCCTGGAGCATGTACCCAACACTGTGCTCAAAGAGTTTGGGGGACTCCTCAGGAGGACATGGTGGGTCTAGGGAAGGGGTGGCTGATGATGCCATTGAGTACGCGTTGGCAGCTGCTCTGCCAGTACCCTGAGCCTGGGTGAGAGAGGATGAGGAGGATGAGGAGGGCTTGGTCATCCATTCTACCAAGCCTTCAGCATGATGCGGCTCCACATGTCCAGCTGCCGAAAACAAAGATGCGCGTGTCCCATGGCCACGTGCTGATGACGATGCACGACCATGTCCACGGCCACGGCCACGTCCACTAGAAACAGAGCCTGCCTGCCCTGTGTTCTTGGCTCTGCACGCTCTGCCTCCCCTTGGCGGTCTTCCAGCCATTGTAGTCGGTAGTCCTGTGGGTGCTTCTGAAAGAAAATATAGGAGCTCTGTGTGATGCCACTAACACACTAGAAGTCCTATGGGTGCTTCTGCAAAGAAAATATAGGAGCTCTGTGTGATGCCACTAACACACTAGAAGTCCTATGGGTGCTTCTGCAAAGAAAATATAGGAGCTCTGTGTGATGCCACTAGAAGTCCTGTGGGTGCTGCTGAGAAGAAAATATAGGAGCTCTGTGTGATGCCACTAACACACTAGAAGTCCTATGGGTGCTTCTGCAAAGAAAATATAGGATCTCTGTGTGATGGGACTAACACACTAGAAGTCCTATAGGTGCTTCTGGGAACAAAATATAGATCTGTGTGATGTGACTAACACACTTCAAGTCCTATGGGTTCTTCTGGGAAGAAAAATATAGCTCTGTGTGATGGGACTAACACACTTCAAGTCCTATAGGTGCTTCTGGGAAGAAATATATGATCTCTGTGTGATGGGACTAACACACTTCAAGTCCTATAGGTGCTTCTGGGAACAAAATATATGATCTCTGTGTGATGGGACTAACACACTTCAAGTCCTATAGGTGCTTCTGGGAACAAAATATAGCTCTGTGTGATGGGACTAACACACTTCAAGTCCTATAGTTGCTTCTGGGAAGAAAATATAGGTCTGTGTGATGGGACTAACACACTTCAAGTCCTATAGGTGCTTCTGGGAACAAAATATAGCTCTGTGTGATGGGACTAACACACTTCAAGTCCTATAGGTGCTTCTGGGAACAAAATATAGGATCTCTGTGTGATGGGACTAACACACTTCAAGTCCTATAGGTGCCTCTGGGAACAAAATATATGATCTCTGTGTGATGGGACTAACACACTTCAAGTCCTATAGGTGCTTCTGGGAAGAAAATATAGGTCTGTGTGATGGGACTAACACACTCCAAGTCCTATAGGTGCCTCTGGGAACAAAATATATGATCTCTGTGTGATGGGACTAACACACTTCAAGTCCTATGGGTGCTTCTGGGAAGAAAATATAGGTCTGTGTGATGGGACTAACACACTTCAAGTCCTATAGGTGCTTCTGGGAACAAAATATAGGATCTCTGTGTGATGGGACTAACACACTTCAAGTCCTATGGGTGCTTCTGGGAAGAAAATATAGGTCTGTGTGATGGGACTAACACACTTCAAGTCCTATAGGTGCTTCTGGGAACAAAATATAGGATCTCTGTGTGATGGGACTAACACACTTCAAGTCCTATAGGTGCTTCTGGGAAGAAAATGTAGGTCTGTGTGATGGGACTAACACACTTCAAGTCCTATAGGTGCCTCTGGGAACAAAATATATGATCTCTGTGTGATGGGACTAACACACTTCAAGTCCTATAGGTGCTTCTGGGAACAAAATATAGGATCTCTGTGTGATGGGACTAACACACTTCAAGTCCTATAGGTGCTTCTGGGAAGAAAATATAGGTCTGTGTGATGGGACTAACACACTTCAAGTCCTATAGGTGCTTCTGGGAAGAAAATATAGGTCTGTGTGATGGGACTAACACACTCCAAGTCCTATAGGTGCCTCTGGGAACAAAATATAGATCTCTGTGTGATGGGACTAACACACTTCAAGTCCTATGGGTGCTTCTGGGAAGAAAAATATAGGTCTGTGTGATGGGACTAACACACTTCAAGTCCTATAGGTGCTTCTGGGAACAAAATATAGGATCTCTGTGTGATGGGACTGTGACGGACCTCGTACCCAAGATGTCCGCCGTAACTGCTTCCTCTGTCCGGTACCACACAATCCAAGACCCCCTTAGCTTACCCAGTCACCAGACAACACCAGTGTAGGGTACATCAGGAATGACTCTTTATTTGACATGTCACACTTATATACAGTTGACAGATGACTCAAGCCTAACCTAATTAGCATGAGCTAATTATCTTAATCAACACTGGGCTCCTTCATTCAATTGCAGGGTTAATTAGCACATACAACAATAGGTGAAACACTTCTACAAGCCAGACTATACTCAATTACATAACACAGGTGGCTGGAGTTCATGAGTCATGACATTAGCGTCTCTTGCTAATGCCAAATACACATACAGATTCTATGTGTATTGGGGGGCCAGCATGGACCTGAATCCAAGTATCACCAGCTCAGGGGTCCCAGGCTTGCAGCTCAAAGAGCACTGTTCCCCCAAATGCCAGGGCCCATAATCACAAGGCAACAGGCTCGCACTCAGTCCCCTCCAACAGCACGTGTCCCGGCTAGGTCTGTCACATTTCTCCCCTTTCGGCAGGAGACTAACACAGGAGGAGACCCCAGACGGGTTGACTCCGAAGTTAGTCAGTGGTTCCAGTGCTCTAATGCCTGTACCCACACAGTACCCCAAACAAATTGTTTCAAACAGAGCACTCACCCAGCCAACCTCTGCCTCTCTCATAGAACATATCCGCCGCTGGGGAGAGGCCTGGACTGGCCCTTCTCCCTGGAGTCTTTTCAGCCGCTGGAGAGAAGACAGGGTGACTGGGCTCACTCCATCCTGCTGTTGGGGATCTGGGCCGACCGCCCAGCATCCCTGGGGTATACAGGTGGGGACTGCAGTCCCATCCCCCTTTACAGGGAATCTGTCCTGTTTTAGTTGCGGGCAGAGGCCAGCAGCGCTCTGTTCCGTTGCCAGCAGTTCAGGTGGGTGTAGGAGCTTCCCTACATCATCTCCTCCAGCTAACTGTTGGGGAGAGAGGCCGACTGCCCCAGCTCCCTGGAGCTCCGCAGCTGTGGCTGGTGCTGGACAGAGGTGGGTAGCACTCTGCCCTGTTGCCAGCACTTCTGCTGGGGACTCCACATCCTCCGCTCTGGTTAACCGTTGGGGCAGGAGGCTGGCTTCCTCCACTCCCAAATTGTGTAGCTGCCATTGGGAAGGGGAGCCGGCTGCTTCCTTTTCCATTCCCTCATCTGGCTGCTGGGATGACATGTCTGTGGTATTGTCTCCCAGGTGCACGGATCTTTGCTGGGGAGGAAAGACCGCTTTCTCCACCCTGGCCGACTGTTGAGGAGGGACAACAAACACCTCCTCTCCCTTCTCCCCCTGTATCTGCTGCTGGGAAGTGATCTCCACCTTCTCACCCTGAGCCTCCAAAGCTGACACAGGTGTGGGGCAGAGGTCTTGGACTCTCTGTCCGGTGACCAGTGCTTCTGCTGGGGAAGTTCCTTGTAACTCCCCAGATACTGCTGTTGATGCTGGGCAGAAGTTAGCAGAGCTCTGCCCTGTTGTCAGCACTTCAGGTTTGGGGACAGCAATCTCCAGAGTTTCCACTGCCGATTCTCTGGCATGCTGCTGGACAGGCATATTCCTCCATCCAACCTCGTTTTGTGCAGTAACAGGATCATCAAGGTCAGTCAGCACTTGCTGCATCCGCCATAAGACCTCCGCGTCCATAGCTGCGGGGGCAGGTGGGCAAAGCACTCTGTTACTATGCCACATTGCTGACTCTTCAGCCAGGATTTCAGAGCTGTCTGCTGGTATTTCCTGATAGTCCCAGGCAAAGGGAGCCCCACCCTGCTGCTGAGCAGTGTCTAGCAGCTGTATGTAGGCAATCTCCAGCTCCCATTC
The DNA here is from genome assembly GCA_028564925.1 of Lithobates sylvaticus. NCBI lineage: Eukaryota > Metazoa > Chordata > Amphibia > Anura > Ranidae > Lithobates > Lithobates sylvaticus. The sequence goes on from CM053028.1 coordinate 73,202,311, forward strand.
CTGAGCGGCCAGGAACTCCAAATCTTCCTGTGCCCAGAGCACTTCCGAGACATTCAATCTTTGCTCTCTGTGCTCCATTATTTCCTCCAAACGCCACTCCAGATTACTCCCAAAGTCGGGGTCCTCGGACAGCCTCCAGTACAACAATCCCAGGCCATTATAATCAAAGCCTTCCGTGGGCCTGTCATCCGCTGTCCACGGGCACACTTGGGCTACATACCACCGGAGGGCTCTGTAGCTCTCGTCCAAACGCATTTCTGCCCGGATCAGCCTGCTTAACTCAGCTGTCCACTCCTGCTTCGGTTGTTCCCCCAATAACAGCAATCGTACTTCATACTGCGACCAGTACCTTACATGGATGGAGGGGAGAACTTTTCCCTGGTGTCGCTGCTCACAGGCTAGCGCTTCTTTCCAGAGTTGTAGGCGAACAGAATCATACCATCCCAGCAGGACCTGCACCGATACTGGTCCTCTGTGCTGTATCCGCATCTCTCGCAACCTCCTTCCGAATTCCTCTTCCATGACGTATCCGGGCCTTGGATCCAGGTGATGGTTTGGATGTGTTCACGACAAGGAAGCATGATCCCACCGCTGCCAGCCAATTGTGACGGACCTCGTACCCAAGATGTCCGCCGTAACTGCTTCCTCTGTCCGGTACCACACAATCCAAGACCCCCTTAGCTTACCCAGTCACCAGACAACACCAGTGTAGGGTACATCAGGAATGAATCTTTATTTGACATGTCACACTTATATACAGTTGACAGATGACTCAAGCCTAACCTAATTAGCATGAGCTAATTATCTTAATCAACACTGGGCTCCTTCATTCAATTGCAGGGTTAATTAGCACATACAACAATAGGTGAAACACTTCTACAAGCCAGACTATACTCAATTACATAACACAGGTGGCTGGAGTTCATGAGTCATGACATTAGCGTCTCTTGCTAATGCCAAATACACATACAGATTCTATGTGTATTGGGGGGCCAGCATGGACCTGAATCCAAGTATCACCAGCTCAGGGGTCCCAGGCTTGCAGCTCAAAGAGCACTGTTCCCCCAAATGCCAGGGCCCATAATCACAAGGCAACAGGCTCGCACTCAGTCCCCTCCAACAGCACGTGTCCCGGCTAGGTCCGTCACAGGGACTAACACACTTCAAGTCCTATAGGTGCCTCTGAGAACAAAATATATGATCTCTGTGTGATGGGACTAACACACTTCAAGTCCTATAGGTGCTTCTGGGAAGAAAATATAGGTCTGTGTGATGGGGACTAACACACTTCAAGTCCTATAGGTGCCTCTGGGAACAAGATATATGATCTCTGTGTGATGGGACTAACACACTACAAGTCCTATAGGTGCTTCTGGGAAGAAAATGTAGGTCTGTGTGATGGGACTAACACACTTCTAGTCCTATAGGTGCCTCTGGGAACAAGATTATAGATACAACAATGATAAAGTGAATAACGCAATTCAACCTTTGTCTGTATAAGTATATAAACGTACGATAACCGTGCGAATAGATAAACAATTACAATTTATTTAAATATTATAGATACAAAAAAAATAATAAAGAAACCTTTTAGATTACCCAACATAGTATACAGATGTTATAAATGCCATGTTGCCAGTGTTTACATGTACAGGGTTATCTAGGCTTTAGGAGATATTTAAGGCCACATGGTTCACAACAGGTATACACTGATCAACAAGGTTATCAAAACATATTAAAAGTCCTAGGAGAAAGAGTAAAGATTAGAGATACAGAGAGAGAGATGGGCGGGGAGGGAGAGAGAGAGAGGGGGGGGGGGGGGGGGGAGAGAGAGAGAGAGGGTACATTACCCCGGCAGCTACATCTCCAAAATCATCAGGCAAAGAGGGCCTCGTATACAGCTGTAGACTTATTTATATGCCAAAAATGCCCCTTCCCCAGTCTCAATGTTCATTGGCTCCCGGGGGTCTTTGGGCTAGCTCTCTAAAGGCAAAATCCCTGTCAGGTGGTCTCCAAGATCTATGAGTCATCAGCTCCTCCTAGGTAAAAGGGAGGGACTGGTGACACACAGGTCCCGATGACCAGATATGACAATAGTATGTTAATGACCCCTGGGGAGAAGGAGCCACATCTATTGTAAGAGAACAAGAGATATTCAATTAACACCTGGGCACAGTCAATCTATGGAAAGAGGAAAATCTAGCTTGCCTGTCCTAAAAATATACACTTATATATATATACATCCGATGGGGCATGGCAATCCAATTCCATTTTAAATATTCAAACTCTCCACCACAGTTCCCCCTGAAGTTCATTCTTGAACTTAAGTAGTCCTTCAATGATTTTGTACCCACCCACAACAGCCCAGAAGTCCCAACCCTCCCCCACCACCACCACGGCCTCCTCTTCCTTCCTTTCTTGAACACGCCGGAACTCCTCAAGGTAGGAACAAATCCAGGTGCCCTTAAGGCTTCACATCTAAACCATGAGTGTCTGTACTGCAATGTTTCATCGCCCCTCTGCCTTGGAAGAGCGGAACTCCAACATTGATGGTGGGATCCTGGCATATCTAGTCCTGTAACTTGGTGAGACCGTGTAATGGTTTCTCTGCTTGGATCGGACCGCGAGACAGCACTTTTCAGCATGGTGAAGAACAGTTCAGGGTAGTCTTACTTGTCACATTTGTCTCAAGAGATGAATTGATTGTCTTCAGGTGGTGGTTGGGCGGGCCTCCAGACCGTCGTGCATGAATACATAAAGCAAAAAAAAAAAGGAGAATGTCAGTGTACAGATATTGGAGGAATGCCAGACAGGAGTTTAATACTTATAAGGGATGCAATGGGGATGAGTGAAGTGGGCTCCCCACAGGGAACGGAGTCCAAGCAACAGACAGTATCATCCATGGCCCTTGATGGTAGGGATAGTCAACACTGCCTGTCATTGCAAGGTCCCGGGGTCCACCACACCTGCTCACGGGGCTCAGGTTAAAGCAGCAGGTAGACTAAGGGGGTAGCATTACATTAAGACATAAAAACACGGGATGTCCAGGGATACTTTTGGTTCAAAATATGGTACACTACTGGCGGGCAGGGAAAATCCTTTTAAACAGATACATTATCTTGAGAAGATGGATGATGAAAACCCAGAGAAAAAATTAGAATGAAGCAAAAGAAACGGAAGAGAGGTGAGTAATGAAATTAATAATGGAATGGGAAGAAAAAAAAAAAAAAACCTACAGATTTAATGCTACTCCAACCAAGACGGTTAAAGAGCATGGAATCTGGGTTAGACAAAAAAAAAACAAATATAATGGTTGGAAAAAAACTAAAAAAAAAAAAAAAAATAAAAATGAAAAATAAAAAATAGCACCAAAAAAATCATAATAAAAAAAATCAAAAACAAAATATAGTTTCTAAAAAAAAAAAAATTCTCCCATACTAGCAATTAGCAGTATTTTTTTCCCAGGTCAGGTACACAGATATTAATAATGAGGGGGAGGAAAAAAAAAAAAAAATAAAAAATGATCAAAACCTTTTTTTGGAATTTAGGTAAAACCTGACCGCATATTATTACTATAAATTGAAAAGGCTTATCCCCAGAACAGCAAAGAACAAAAAAAAAAAAATATAGTTCTAGGGTCCTCTTTTAAATGCACACAATCCCCTACGTTGGTCTCTAATAGTTACCCAAATTAGGACGGCAACAGGGTGGAGTTTACTAAAGCTGTGGCCCTAAGACTGTACCTGAATTAACTTTTCCCACTAAGAAACTCAACCTTAGAGATATCTGGATTGACCTCTTTTGATCTTGAGATCACCCAAATCGTCCACTTCACTCCTCCCATGTTCAACATTAGGACCGCTCTGGAACTCCTCCACCCCAATATGTCCAGCCAGCCCCTACCCTGACCACCACTAGGTGATCCCTAGAAACTCTTTTAATGTTACCTCAGCTAGCTCCATATCAGATAATTCCCAACCGCTATTATTTTGCACCACCCTCCTCTCCTTGGATCATAAACCGTAGGGCCCTTCTATTCACGCCCTACACAAACTGTTGTCATTATCAGATCCTGTTGCACAAACCACCCAACTACCAAATTTTTAACTCCTCCCCGAACCCCAACAGAAGTTTCAGTAGGTGTAAGGGGAGGTCAGGTTTTCCATAAAAAACCTTCCTTCAGGGGTGATTGGGGTACAACCCGGGGTTCCTGCTATATCCATGCCAAGGGCAAGAGGAGATGTACAATAGACTCCCCGAGGTAGTGTACCCTGCTGATTACCATTTAACCTGATGCTGAAAACAGTACATCATTAGACATGTGATACCAGCACCAGTACCCTGGTAACTTTGTTTAGGACCAGTTGGGACACTACCCCGGCCTCCATTAGACACGACCCCCTCCTGTGCCATTGTTGTCCCATAGCACAACACCTTCCTTTCTCCAGCACTCATTCGTACCAGTCATCTGAGGCTGTCCGGACTCAAACCATCAGAACAAGATGGACTGCAGGGTGTAACCCAGTAGAGTCTGTTAAAGGCTAGTACCCAGATTGACCGAGATATCTGCACAATGCTCCATCCCTGTCATTAGGGATGAGACCAGTGTAAGTTAGATTTTGATGATCCTGGAACTGAGTCTACCAATCCATTATGATTCATAGGCAACCTGGATACTACCCTCACCTACCCGGTGCCCCCCCTCCAGCTCCAACGGCAGTCTCCATTAAGCCTCTCTTTATCCTAAGTATGGGAAATAGTCTGAAAACCCGTATTGAAAACCACCTGCCAACAGGTACACTCGATTCTTTATAGAGGCTGCACACCTTCTCCCTCCTTTATCAATTCGGTAATCAGACCATGTTATCCTTCACCCATACAAAATTAATGACAGGGGCATAGCGTCACTGGGGCACTGGGCTTCCTGGCCTGCATGACACAGATTAACTGAGGAGAATACGACATGCCTATACATCCTGCACAACTTTTTCTCCAGACTCAACCAAAACTATACAATACGAGGCCAGACCTATACACTTTCAACTTGTATGCAATCCGGCAGGCCCTCATACTTCACCTCTGCAGATAAATCTAAACAAAATTGAAAAAAAAAAAATAAGATAAAAATTGCATAATGTGTATCCAGCTCGAGAAACTTCTGTTACCAAACACCACTGACCAAAGGGCAAAGAAAAATCCCTTGCAGCACTGAGAACGCTGAACAGTCGGGGGTACAATTCGAGCCAACCTGTGTACTTTGAAACCCCCCAGATATTAGCGACAGATATGCCACAGACACATTAGACAATTCATAACACATCGTCACGTAAACATAGTGACACTGGACAGGATGTGGGTTGAATCTTTACTTGGGGACAAAGGTTGCTTAAGGGACATTAACATACCTTAGCCTGAGGCAATGAGCAGAGCTGGAACAACTAGGTAACTAATTACCATAACCGCAGGGGGGGGGGGGTGAAACAGTCCTAAACAGTATTTTTTTTTCCCCCCACAAGTAATCAGTGGAGCACAGAAACTCGTTCTTTATACAGGTTGGATTAGAAAATACCACACCCACTTAGGTAGTCCAAAACACAGCTGAATGGGCTGACCACTAGAAGCATAAACCACATAATGGTGCTGAACCCAGGGAAAAAAAAAAAAATTGTCTACGATTTCCTTCTGGTTCTGAAAGCCGTGAAACCCAATTATCATCTGAAAAACACCAATAAAATTTAGTAATAAACATTCAATTTTTCGCCTGAAAAAAAAAACAATGGTTAAATATCTGTAACAAGACATTAGCATATGAAACAAATATACATTTACATTACATAAACAGTGCACCTGATTTTAAAATAGCAAAACTTGTTGAGCTCAACTTATTATTAATATGTATTACTTAATACATATTAATACCACGTGGATTTTTGTTTTATGGTATACCAATAATTCCCAAAAAAAAAAATATTCACCATGGTGAGGGAGAAAAAAATTAGCAACTCGCAATAAAACGTTTTTTCAATTTTTCAACAAATCATACTTCACCAGAAAATCTCTTGCCGAACTGTCTTCTGGAAAACAAACTGAGTTTAGTAAAGCACCTTTCAATTCATTATTACATATAGTTATCTTGGCTCAGGTAATTTGCATGTCAATACAGTTTGCTTTACACTCACTGACCTGGTCAGAAAGAAGGGGGGGGGTCATTTGGGTTGGCTGTCAGCAGCTGCGACAACAGAAATCACAGGACACAAAATATATATGGCATATTCCACACACGCACACAATTAGCTGGGTCACAGATGAACTCTAGACGTCACACATATTTCATATTTTCTATAATAAAAACGCCCACCTTCCAGGGATTTATCCTTGCAAAAACACCAGGAATGAAACATTGTTGGTGACAACTGGATTAGTAGCATTATTGGTACATACCTTAGGTGTGGAGGCTGTTCCCCTGATCATCACCGCCACTACTCTGGGGATGTGGTTCTATTGGCCCTGTTTGTCCCTACTTCTCAGCATTTGGTGCGCTTTCTCCTTACCTCCCACCATAAAAATATTCACATCATCAGTTCTATGCATGGATTCTACCATCCATGCGTTCCATGCATCTCTTTATTGTACCACGGGCTTCCTAAGCTTTTGGTTTAAAAGTACCTTTTTTAGAATAATTTCTGTCAGTCCAGCAATCCCACTCTTGCATATTTCACAGTCCAAGGCCCATATTTATCTATCATTTCTTCCTTCGGGGTCAAGTGGTATGGTTCCCCACGGTTAGACACCCTCTTTCAAGCGATTCGATTACCCATCCTTTACGGACAATGGACCTTGAACTGATCCCCCAACCTCTTTAGAGGTTGCCTACTTCAGAGGTAGCGACCCTCTGGACAAGAAGTGGGTAGATAGGCCCCTCCCCTATCAACGTTGCTGCCTTTTTTTCACTACTTGCCAGAGCAATATTCTCTGCCCGGCTATAGTCCTTCAAAAAATTAGCCTAGAGATTTCCTGAACCAAATAATAGTCCAATCCCTTCCGTGGACTTTTCAGAAATATTCCAAAAGGAATGCTTAACAAAAGCTTATTACTTCTGTTATCTCAAGAATGTTTAGCACAAACTTGGATAATCCGGACCCTATGCGTATTATTACAGGAGGTAGTTATCTGATGCACACCTAATTGCAATATGATTTATAGTAGTTACAACATCGCCAGTGTTTACAGATCTAATTACAAAACTTACGATTCACAGTTAGCAGTTTATAAAGAGAAAGATTCATACTAGGGCTGAAACAACTACTCGACCATAAAATCAATCGACTACTACCTTCACAATTGATCAATCGGCCCATAACACAATGGGATTAAAAAAACAAAATGAGCCCTCTATTGTACAAAAAAAAAAACAACAATCACAAATGTAAACTATAGCTTCCACAGCTCTACAGTAAAACTGAACCCCATACAGTAGTGACTATCTGCTCCCCAAATTACCCTCTTGAAATGTATCGATAAATTCCATTTAGAAATGTCTGTTTAGAGTCTTTACTAGTTTGTCACAACTCCTCATCCAATATGCCTAAATATCATACACCGCTGTCATCACTAGAGCTCCGTGGAGACTCAGAGGAGACCCAACCATGTGTCCTGTTCACTTTCTTAGCTAGTTGGAAAATACACTTTAAAAAATAAAAAAGATACTTCTCTTCCTTGTTGTCTTGTTCATCAATCTTCTCTGTAACGTCCGAGTCACCTGTCACCTGTCACCTGTCACCTGTCACAAACTTGGCTAGAATTAGAGTGGTTAGTATCATTGGTTTGAAAATTGTCACTCAGCCCATCCTCTTCCCCCCCTTTTCCTCATCTTTACAAAGTGGAGGAAAACATACAGGATTTAGAATGGTGCAGAGCCTCAGAAACTCCTTGGACCTGAAAAGATACTTATACACACAAGTTATTAATGTGTCATTCATAAACAATACAACATTCGTAAATTGTCAATGACATTCCTCATAACCGATAATACTTTTTTTTTTTTTTACTAAAATACAACACCCACAACACGACTGTTGCGGTAGGTTCAGACTTATTCTTGTTACCACATAGAACATGACACAACTAAAACTTTAGACAAACATTTTGATACAAATGTGTGGGAGATATTTCATAGTTCCTAAATCAAAAATTTAAATTAAAACCAACCAGATGGAATTCTGCCTTCACTCTTAGCAAAAAAAACTACAGAATGGTCGGACATTCTCCTTCAGGATCTCTTGGTAGACAGCAGAATTCATAGTTCCTTTTATCACGGCACAGTCTTCCAGGTCCTGAAGCAGCAAAACAGCCCCAGACCATCACACTACCACCACCATATTTTACTGTTGGTATAATGTTCTTTTTCTGAAATGCAGTGTTCCTTCTACGCCAGATATACTTGGACACACACCTTCCAAAGAGTTCCACTTTTGTCTCATCGGTCCACAGAATGTTGTCCCAAAAGTCTTGGGGATCATCAAGATGTGTTGTGGAGAAATTGAGACGAGCTTTGATGTTCTTTTTGCTCAGCAGTGGTTTTCTCCTTGGAACTCTGCCATGCAGGCCATTTTTGCCCAGTCTTTTCCTGATGGTGGAGGCATGAACGCTGACCTTAACTGAGGCAAGTGAGGCCTGCAGTTCCTTGGACGTTGTTGTGGGGTCTTTTTGTGACCTCTTGGATGAGTCGTTGCTGCGCTCTTGGGGTAATTTTGGTCCTGGGAAGGTTCACCACTGTTCCATGTCTTCGCCATTTGTGGATAATGGGACAGACATGAGAACATCTCAGAATATTGTATGGACCAGCCACACCAAGTTCTGGAATGGGCATCTGGGTTTTAAGCACAGTTCCTCCTCTGAGAATCACAAAAGCATGTACTACACATCCATCATCCCACTCATCATTACAGATTTCTGAAGCCACAACTGAACTACTTCCAAAATATTTTTTATTCTGGGGTCTCGTACCACCAGACATCAAAAATACCCTCCACAGCTTTAAGGGGTCTCATGTCCGGAGCCCCAAACCCAGATCTCATGTGTAAGGCAGCTGTCTGACTGGTTTGGGGCCTCACCCAGGGCACCCATGCACTAATCAGATCAGTACTGCTAGTGACTTATTTTTACAGTACTGGCACCCAGCGTTTTCCGATTATTATACACGGCCTCCTAGTATGCTAGCGTACTAATCCTCACATTTACTCTACTACCGGTTAAATGTGTTGTCAGACAAACTACAAAACACCATGAAATCCTCCACTATTCAAAACAAATATTATGGCTTCTCTCTGTACCTTGATATTACAATAACTTTAATGCCTCCCCAAAACTGTATTACAATATAAACCTTAATTTACTTTAAAAATCAAAAAGATTTTGTCCTACTTCAAAAGACCCCAGGCCCCTCCCATCAACTTCCTGTTGCACACCTGAACAGGAAGAGGGAGGGGGAGGGGGAGTCTTGAATAGCGTCATATTTTGTCTATCAAGACATTAGAAAAAATCTATGGCTAGCATCAGCAAATAAAAATCCCCCTTGACTCACATATCCCCTGGGAAATCAAACCACAAGTTTTGAGACCAGAATACCACACAACAGTGCAATCAAAGCCTTTCCCTTCCATTGCAGGCCACAAACAATCAAAAGCCCCTCCCCTCCTGTGGATACATCAAAACTCATCAAACTGGTTAATTTAAATATCAATGACGAGGAAAGAGGGAGGGAGGCTAGATTTTCAAGTGCAGGCTTAAACAATACAAGCCTAAAAAGAACAATGAATAACCATCTGAGACACTCCCATACACTTGCAAAGCTAGTTTCACTATACACAAACCCAGTCTAGATTCAAATGGGAATCTAAATTCAATACAGAAAACGCAAAAGCTTTACTTAAAAATATGTAAAAAGTACAAAAAAAATAGAATTCACTTAAAAAGGAAACAGTGTCTTAGACTGCGCCTCTATAAACCCAAATAGCAATTCCACCCAAACACAGCGGACACAAAATGGCAGCCGGGCCAAACGAAGATCAAGACCTGGCCCATGGTGAAAAATGGCGCCATTAATTCAGTACAAGATTCAGCTCGGGGCTAAAATTATCAGAAACAAAAAAGCAGTTGCAGTAATCGCAAATCGGTCAACGGCAAAATGGTGGATGAGATCCGGACTACAGAAAAAAGGCCGACATTAACAAATGAAAACCAACACACAAACTTTTTTTTTTTTTCTCCCTACAAACACTGACCATACAATTGAGACACCAATATTACCACTTATCCCTAGACAAACACTTTAGGGTCTATCCTAAAATATAGGCATATTCAACGAAACAGTCTGCGTGCCCTCACTGTGCCCTGAGGGCCGGGACCGATGTGCATTCTTGTCCCAAATACAAAGCACCCCCCCCCCCCTCCTAGGGTGTGACAACTTCTATTGTGTCCCAACAATACATGGTCTACTGGATAAGAAACAGGTTTTTCAACTTAAAAACCAAACCCTTTAAAAAAAAAAATATTTTTACACTTATGGGGACTGGTCATAAAGGTCAAAATCATAGTTCATTCCTATATACACCACAACTACCTACAACATATAGTTACAGTCAGCAGTTTCCCATACAATATATGGCTGGTACCCCACCAATGACCAAAAACATTAAACAAACTCTCCCAAAAAAAATAAAAATATAAAAAGTACAAAAATAGAGTTCACTTAAAAAGGAGATGATGCCTGCACAGAACATGGCTACACACAAAGGAATCAGAGCTCTGGGATGATTCACAAGCTTAAAATGGCCGCCGTCTGCACCCTCATGGTGCTTACAAACACATGCCATCATAACAATGGGATTTTCCCGCCAAAAAAAAAAACAGCTAACTTACAATAGCTTACATTCACTTAACAGAAATTATGCCTAGCACATCCAACAAAAGACACATGGGACATCATGAAAAAGCACAACTTCCCTACTAGTACAAAGCTGGGCCTTGTAGTCCACCAATGGCCCCCCTATAGTACAATGCTGGGCCTTGTAGTCCACCAATGGCCCCCCTATAGTACAATGCTGGGCCTTGTAGTCCACCAATGGCCCCCCTATAGTACAATGCTGGGCCTTGTAGTCCACCAATGCCCCCCATAGTACAATGCTGGCCCTTCTATATACCACTAGAGACCTTGGGAGGCCTATAAACAAGGTGGCTCATGTCACATGGTTTCACACACAAGGGAATGGTGTCTGCACCTTCGTCTATAGGAAGACTCACAGGTCTTTAAAATGGCCACCGACCCTGGTCACATGACAGACTACAAAAGCCAGGCCGTGACAAAATTGTGCATTTTTCCCGCCAAACCAAACTTCTTCGCTAGCTACACAAACTTCTCCCCACACACTAGAGACCTTGGGAGGCCTCAAACACAGGTTCTCCAACACCATAGACACATTTTAGGAACAGTTCCACTGAAAAGCATGTCATCTCACCGCACAATTGAGACCGTACACTTAGGAACACACGCTATCCAATGAAACAACAACTCCAAAACCACAATATAACACGGCTCAAACATAAGTTCACATTCCATTCTGAAAGATCACAAGATACAGTAACAACCATTTTGCATTGTAAGCATCCTGACTGCCCTTCCCCCAAGGCACATGGCACAAACATGCAGTTACCAACTGCTCAGCCAGCCACATTGTAAGTTGCAACTAAAGCCACATTTGCACATACAATTTATTTCACTTATACTATTCATATCAGTCTCATCAAAGTATTAGTGCAGACAAAAGGTTATATATCTATAAACATTGTTCAAAGAAGCTTGCTAGTTTTGAATGTTTCGCTCAAAACGTCAAAACTCCTCACACAGGGGCACCATCTGTTAAAGCTGAATTTCTAGCTTAGTTAAAGATTATAGATACAACAATGATAAAGTGAATAACGCCATTAAACCTTTGTCTGTATAAGTATATAAACGTACGATAACCGTGCGAATAGATAAACAATTACATTTATTTATATTGTAAAGAAAAATAATAAAGAAACATTTTAGATTACCCAAACTAGTATAGAGATGTTATAAATGCCATGTTGCCAGGGTTTACAAAGATAGCTCTTAGGAGATATTTAAGGCCACATGGTACACACCAGGTATACACTGATCAACAAGGTTATCAAAACATATTAAAAGTCCTAGGAGAAAGAGTAAAGATTAGAGAGACAGAGAGAGAGACAGGGGGGGCGGGGAGAGAGAGAGAGAGAGAGAGAGTACATTACCGGCAGCTCACATCCTCAAAATCATCAGGCTAAGAGGGCCTCGTATACAGCTGTAGACTTATTTATATGCCAAAAATGCCCCTTCCCCAGTCTCAATGTTCATTGGCTCCCGGGGGTCTTTGGGCTAGCTCTCTAAAGGCAAAATCCCTGTCAGGTGGTCTCCAAGATCTATGAGTCATCAGCTCCTCCTAGGTAAAAGGGAGGGACTGGTGACACACAGGTCCCGATGACCAGATATGACAATAGTATGTTAATGACCCCTGGGGAGAAGGAGCCACATCTATTGTAAGAGAACAAGAGATATTCAATTAACACCTGGGCACAGTCAATCTATGGAAAGAGGAAAATCTAGCTTGCCTGTCCTAAAAATATACACATATATATATATACATCCGATGGGGCATGGCAATCCAATTCCATTTTAAATATTCAAACTCTCCACCACA